>JAKUDI010000230.1:0-25000 GCA_022702515.1 Ilyophis sp. 1 JC-2022 | reverse complement strand
CTTCAAATCTGTGCTGGAGTAGAGAGGCAAAACAACACAAATTGTGTCACTGTCTGCAACACTTTTGGACTGCATTGTACATGTCTATAAAACACTGGGAAGCATTGCTTTTCAAGAGGAGATGAAACAGAAAAAAAGAAGAAATCGGATATCTGGGTACTTTAGCTCTGAGATCCTTAGCAACAGAGATGAAAGGGTGAAAGCAGAGACTTCCATTATCGACACGGTAAAGTGTTGTGTTCAAGCTGGTTTCCGCAAGGACCGATCCTGCACAGACCAGATTGCAGCGCTGCGCATCATCGTGGAGCAGTCGATAGAGTGGAACTCGCCCCTTTATATTAACTTTGTGGACTATGAGAAAGCCTTTGACAGCCTAGACAGAGAGACCCTCTGGAAGCTTCTCCGACATTACGGGGTGCCGGCCAAGATAGTTTCCATCATCAGGAACTCCTATGAGGGACTGACATGCAAGGTGGTCCATGGAGGGCAACTCACAGAGGCATTCCAAATGAGGACCGGGGTCAGACAAGGTTGTCTGCTCTCGCCTTTTCTCTTCCTGCTGGCCATTGACTGGATAATGAAGACCTCCACAGCACAGAGAAGGTACGGGATCCAGTGGACACCTTGGACCCAACTGGACGACTTGGACTATGCCGATGATCTGGCACTACTGTCGCATACACAACAACAGATGCAGGAGAAGACCAACAACGTGGCATCCACTTCGGCGCAAGTTGGACTCAACATCCACAAAGGTAAGACCAAGATCCTCAAGACCAACGCAGCAAATACCAACGCAATCACGCTGGATGGCGAGGCATTGGAAGAAGTGGAAGCCTTTACCTACCTTGGCAGTGTTATAGACAAGCAGGGTGGCACAGACGCTGACGTTAGAGCACGAATCAGGAAAGCACGTACAGCATTCATGCAATTACGGAACATCTGGAGCTCAAAAGAACTGACCTCCAACACCAAAGTCAGATTCTTTAACACCAACGTCAAGGCAGTCCTCCTATACGGAGCAGAGACATGCAAGTCTTCATTAACAGCTGCCTGCGAAAGATCCTCCACATCCGATGGCCAGACACCATCAGCAACAGCGATCTCTGGCAGAGAACAAACCAGCTGCCCGCAGAAGAGGAAATAAAGAAACGCCGATGGCGCTGGATAGGCCACACCCTGCGAAAGCCCGCAAGTACCATCATTAGACAAGCCCTAACATGGAACCCGCAGGGCAAGCGAAAAAGGGGTCGCCCAAGAAACACCTGGCGCAGAGACCTGGAGGCAGACACCAAGACCATGAAGATGACATGGAACCAACTGGAGAGAACAGCTCAAGACAGAGATGCTTGGAGATCGCTTGTTGACGGCCTATGCCCCAGAAGGGGTAGTAGGCGTAAGTAAGTAAGTAAGTAAAGTGTTGTGTTGTCAATTGCAATATAAATCGGAAAATGACAGAATGTGCATTTTTCTATGAGACCAGTGAGGCTACAGAGCCAGAGAGCAAAATGAAGCTTCTTGAAGCAATAAATATGGCATAATACAGATTAATACAGTATATACCAATGGTCAAAGCATTTAAAGTTATCTGTGTAACCATTACTGGTTTATGTCCTTTGCCCTTTTAATTATACAGCAACCTTAACTGTTCGGTTTGGATCAAATTGACCAATTAAAAACGTTTAGTAAAAGTGGAATGACACTTTTGAGAGATTTCATAACCAGTGACTAAACCAGTATACATTGGGTCCTTGTTTTCTTTTTTAGTTGCTGATAGACAAAAAATCCTTCATTATAGAAGATTTTTTTAAATCACCCATTCTTGAGAGTTGGGACAAATTATGTCCTACCAAATTTTTTTTAAATTATTAGTTAAAACAACAAATTAAATCCAAATGTTTCCGGTGTTTTACGCATTAAATAAATATTATTTATTTCAGTTCTTGGACTAATTTCATTTTTTATTTACTTCTATACCTGCCGAGGGCCAGAAAACACCTTTGTCCCAGACAATAATCTTTACATTCATACTCTTATAATACTCTGTTTTTAAATATAATTTCTATAAAAATCTTGAATATTTTCCAGAAAACCATCAGATTTCTGTAAAAATGTCATTTAAAAAGGGTTAGCCATATCCTACGGACCACTATCTCACTCTGTGAAGTCACAGAAGGCAGCAATGTTACTTGTCCTGTGGTAGGTTCTCTATTTTTTGAAAAATTTAAGAAATAATATTGCAATCAGCAGGGTCTCAAACATAACAGGTCAACTCCATCTCACTTCTAAATCAAAACAAAATAAGAATTATGATTTAAAAGTGTGTACCTCTTAGCAACTTAGGAAAATAAAATGGCTACTAACTACGGCTATGCCATGAAAAATATAAGATTTTGTCAACTTCTTAAGATGCCACCTCTATTGCTTTATCAGACGGAGTTGGCATCTATGCGGACGCGGAGGCCATGTTATTGAAATGGAAATAGAAAGTAATTTATGTACACTGGACAAAAAAGCTAAACACACCCTAAATGTTTGTAGATCCTTTTTTTATTTTTATGAAGTATAATCCTCTGACTTGTATAGTTTAATCCCCTGTATGTATAGTTTTGTTATTGTTATAGTGACTGTAATTTTACAAATTAATCATTCAAATGTAATTAAACCCAAACATACTATGACATCACATGTGTTATGTTGCCATTATAGTATGGAGGTAGATTTCTATCAAAAATAAACAAACACAAAAGTATAATCCACAATTATTTTTACCATCCACACGCAAACACCTCTCAATTTGTTTCGTAAAAATAATCCACAAGTATGTGTTTGTCATCCACACACAAACACCTCTCAATTTGTGTTTCGTAAATCATCATTTGGATGAATTCAAAAATGATATTCACAAATGCAAATAACATTTTCAGATATGTTTCCAATGTTCACATTTACAAATCAAAAGCTTGGCTTGCGAACTGGCGAATCTACATTTGGCGATCGAAGGACACGCTTGCTCTGCTAGGATTTACGTACGGAATTTTGAGACAAATATTCGGCTGTTTTTCCCCGTGTCGATTCACACATGATTCACTTGTGATTCACACGCAAAACTTCTTCTTCTTCGGCGCTACCTAACACGGCGATGTGTGTTCGGCTCATCAGCGCCACTTTACATTAAAAGTAAAAAAATAATTTAAAAAAGCCAACATTAGCTTGGTTTCCAAATCTTTCTCAAAGATAGAAACCAGAGATGTAAAACCATTGATAGGAACTAGGAAGTACAACACTATGAGCTAAATTAAGGAGAGCATAATACGTTTTGCGTGTGAATCACAAGTGAATCATGTGTGAATCGACACGGGAGAAAACAGCGGAATATTTGTCTTAAAATTCCGTACGTAAATCCAAGCTTCCCTGGCTGCTTTTTGAAGATTCTCTGCACTCCCGGATCAGTCCCGAAATCCTCAACTCCGGTGAAGAGCGATGGTAAACTTTGTTGCTGCAGTCTGCAGATCCAACGGACATTCCCGAGCATATGTTGCGAATGCGTCTCCATGGTGACGACCACAAACAAAATTATATCGACTAGAGTAGACAATTCGTCTTGCTATGTATCATAACTTCACAGTGCTTCACCTGAGAGTTTACACGGTGGGATTTTGAGCTACTGAATTCAATATAATTATGATTAACTTTTTCAGAAGATTGCAGGTAAGTAAATTGCTATTAGGATTGTTAGGATTTAAGAATATGTTAGATATGTAGTTTATTTGGGTTATTTGGTATTAATAGATCATAAAAGGATAGTTCGCATTTTTTAGACCCAGGTCCGCTGAGCTATTTACCACAAATTA
The DNA here is from genome assembly GCA_022702515.1 of Ilyophis sp. 1 JC-2022. Classification (NCBI taxonomy): domain Eukaryota; kingdom Metazoa; phylum Chordata; class Actinopteri; order Anguilliformes; family Synaphobranchidae; genus Ilyophis; species Ilyophis sp. 1 JC-2022. The sequence continues at coordinate 21,146 of JAKUDI010000230.1, read as the reverse complement.
TTTCATAAATTGGGGAACATATGGGGCTCAAGACCTCCTGCCTCGAGTACACGGAGCTCAATCTCTGTTAGCCGTTAGCTTTGTTAGCCAAATAACATTGATTTAATGGGGGCTTATGGTCACTCCCTGACAGCTACTTAACAAAGACACTATTAATAAACCAAACTTAAATAAACACTTCATCATATGTTTATATGCTTGCATAAATGCATACTTTGTCATCAAAACGCGTCAATATAGCCAAAAAACGGTATTATTAGTTCGTTTTGGACCACTTGCCTTATTAACGCGATTGTACTTCACGACACCTAGTTTACAGTTTGCTGTAGCTATTATCAGCTGAGAGTGAGACTAGGTAAACGGGCTAACGACAATTGGTGGTGCACCAGTGTGTTTTGAGTGTAACGTTAATTACTTAATAAATACTTAGTTTTAGTTAGATTTACAATGTAAACAGGTAGCCACGCCCCTCTTTCTCGAACTGAGATTCGTTCTTACTACTCCGCAGTGAGATGTATATTTGACCAACAACCGCAAATATGCAAAATAAAATAAGATCAGGACTCGTTTTGTATATGACTTGACGTTTTTTGTTAGAAGCTGATTTTGAAATGTGTTTAATTAATTGAGCGAATGTAGAGAGTTTTCGCTAGCTACAGTTGTCCGTTGTTATTTTCTGCGACTTGAAAAAACAGTACGTTAATTAACGTTACTCGCTTCATCCATAACTTGCGCTCTTTGGATGCTGATATAAGGTGTGGGACGGCATTGTGTTTCAGATGAGGTCTTTCTCTCATGGTTTTCCTTGGTATTATAAATTCTTCCTCGTCGAAGTTACTAAGTTACTGCAGAGCCTATGTTCCGGAGGTGTGTTTATATGATTTTTTAAAATGATACTAGCCTAAGCATAACTGATCTGGGGTTTTTAATGAAAACTATAGGGTAGCTAACCAGACGCTCTTAGTCCTATAGAACTCTATGGGGAAAAAAGTCAGGAGAAACAACCCTTAAAGGGATCCATCCACATCTACTGCATATCTGGCCGCAGAGAGATGGTTTGGGGCTCGTTTGATACCTTAGACCCTTGATGACGTACAGCCATTTCGCCAGTCATGTGTTCCATACTGTACCAGTGTAATTTACAGCTGAATCTAGTCTCACCCCCCAATTCTCATAGAGACCAGTTCAAATGCAGAGAGGTTATAGTATAACCTGTAACAGTATCTGAAAATAAGATATCGAGAGTCTTTTTATGTTGATTGGTCACAGACTTCAGGGAGTAACATCATGCAAATGATATGCGACCAAATATTAAATATGATACTTTAAAAATATGTTAAAGCAAAGGGTATGAATACTTATGTAAATGAGAAATTTAAGTTTTCGATTTTTAATACATTTGCAAAAATTTCTAAAAACATATTTTCACTTTGTCATTATGGGCTATTTTGTGTATAATTTTGAGACAAAAAATGAACTAGAATATGTCTGTAATGTAATAAAACGTGGAGAAGGTGAAGGGTATTCAGACTTTCCGGCTTGACTGTACTTTAACCTAAACATTAATGCACGCCATACTTCAGACAAGGTCGGTTTGATTGGTGATTTACTGTTAATAAATATGTTTTTTTAAATTGTCTATTGAAGCTACTATTACAGTGTGGTGCCCAACATGTTGTCTGTTGTCAATATATTTATCAAAAATAAAACGACTATGGATAACAAAATGTATTTGTATTAAGATTAGATTACACTTTACTGTCCACTATAAAACACTGAAACCATAACTGAGTGCCATTGCATCCTCCCAGTCATTCATTGTGGTGGTATTATTGTGGTAGTTATTCTATTCTATCAATTAGCCTTTTAGTGAAATCAGTGATACCCAGATTATTTCACAGCATCTAAGGAAAGGTAAATGTATTAAAAAGGACAGCTACAAGGACCTGCACTTGTTTCACCACAAGAAGGTGCTGTTTGTAGAATGCATAGAGTGCATACACGAATGCACTCTACTCAAATTTTTTTGGATTGTATGACTATAATCAAATAATCATTTATGTTCATGTAAATACAAAAGCTTGTGGTGTTGTGATTAACACCTGATCACATTAGCACTGTTCTTTTACCATTTTTGATGCTCTTACTGTAAGTGTAAGTGTGTAAGTTGCTCTGGATAAGAGTCTGGATAAAAATTTAATTTTAGCCATTTGAAATTACAATGGGAAAGCTGCTGATTCGTAGCATCTGTCTGAGTGGATACTCAAGGGGCTTATTGTTACATCAACATTAGAATGTTCAGTTAAGAACCGTAAAAAAACGTATTCATAGGAGTCTAGAATTTTGACAATGCAGCACAACCCATATGGTAAAATTGGATGCTCAGAGCCTCACTGCTTCAATCTAGTTCACTCAATTTTGATTGCTATCAACATAAACAAGATAGATTTTGTCCTACGATCACAGCTATGTTACTCTGGAAAGCTAATTAAACTGCTAATTAAATAAATAAACACTTTCTAGTTGAAAGATTAGCTTATTTTTTATTTTTATGCATATTTGCTTGAAGTGATCCATTACATCAGTTACATTACATTGCATTAATTTTACAGATGTTCTTATTGAGGGCAGGAGAAACAAAGTGCATTTATAGCACCAGACCTGGCTAAAACTCACACCAGCATATATAGATGTGACATCACTAAAGCACTAGTGAAAATTATGCTAACTAAAAACCAAAATGCTAATTCTGAATGCATAATGATTACATCCAAGGCCGAAGAAGACAAAGCATTCATTCATAAATGTCATTAGCATAAAATATACTGGCGTAACTGAAACAGTGGGGAAAGCCGCTGATTAGTAGCATCTGTCTGAGTGGATACTCAAGGGGCGTAAATTGTTCTTGCTATATAAACTGTGAATTAGCCTAGGTGGTAATATTTACAAACTGGAAGTGGGTTGGTGTTAGTGCTTTATACTTGTTTTCCTTCCTTAAGTCTCCAGCCTATCTGCCAAAAAAGAAACACCATGGTGTACACAGGGACCAATCAGGAACCCCAGATAAACAATATCGGCAGGATGGTCTTGGAAAGAGGGGAGCAATCGTTCACCGTGCTCCACAGAACAGGGGCGTACAACCTCACTTTGTTTACAAGGACGTGCGACACAATGCTGATCTGCAGAAGCTGACAGTCCAGATACAACGTGATCTTGATGAAACAGCCGCCTGGATCCAGCGTGACCTTGACGAAACAGCAATCCGGATCCAAATTGACCTGGAAAAAATGGAGCCCTTTATTCAGTGTGGCTTACAAATGCCGGTCGACAAGGTTCAGCATGACCTAGAAGAAATTTCCACCAAGATCCAAAGGGACCTCAAGGAATTAGTTTCCAAAAGGCAGCATAGCCTGGCAGTAAAAGCTGAAAAGATCCCACCCAAGCTAGATGGAAAGGATGAGAAGATCCAAAGTGACCTTGATGGAATAGCAACCTGGATCCAATGTTTGCTTGATGAAGCAGCTGCCAGGATACAGTCTGACCTTGATGAAGTGGCAGCCTTGATCCAACGCGACCTGGATAAAACAGCGGGCTGGATCCAATGTCACCTCGATAAAACAGCGGCCTGGATCCAACTTGACCTGGAAGAAATGGAATCCCATACTCAGCGTGAACTGGAAGTACCAGTAGACAAGGTTCAACATGATCTGGAAGAAATTTCCATTCAGGTCCAAAGGGACCTGCAGGACTTGGTTGCTGAGTGTCAGTTTAGCCTGGAAGAAAAGACTGAACAGTGCCAACCAGAGCTGGAAGAAGAGAATGAGCAGGTCCAACATCAGTCTGATGAAACAGCAACCTGGATTCAAACAGAAATGGAAAAAAAGGTATCCCATATTCTGTATGACCTGAATGTACCAGTAGACCAGTTTGAATGTGACCTGGAAGACATTTTAATCCAGATCCAAAGGGACCCGGAGTCCAGCCTGGAAATGAAGGCCGTACATATTAAATTTAACCTGGATGAATTGGCTGCAGAGGTCCTACCAGAGCTGGAAGAAAATGCAGCACTGATCCATTGTGAGCTGGGAATTAAGCCTACCACACCCCACTGTGAACTGTTGGAACAGACTAAATTCTACAATATCATGTCCCTGGAGAACTTTGTGTTACACAAAGTGTTGGGCAAGGGCTCATTTGGAAAGGTAGGGCCTGATCATCTACCGGTTCTGTCTCTCTTTGTAAAATCTCAAAGCTATAATGAATGATTCTTAAAGCACTAACCTTTTCCCTCCCTCTACTCTTTTGCCATCCCCTCTATTTATGTCTGTTTCTCTTCTTCCCTCTGCTCTCCCCTTCTTTAGGTCATGCTGGCAGAATTAAAAGAAAGCGGACAGTACTTTGCAATCAAAGCCCTGAAAAAAGGCAATATCCTGGCTAATGGTCACATAGAGTACCTCATGACTAAAAAGAGAGTGCTGAAGTTAGCATCAGAAAGCCCCTTCCTCGCCCATCTGTACTTCACATTCCAAACAAAGGTAAAACCACCTCCCCTGCTCAATAGAAAATAAAAAAATATCACATACATGTGCCACACCAAGAAAAATCCCCCTTCTTTTTGTGCATTGCATTTAATTTTCCAGACTAAGGTAGATCCCCCCCCTCCATATGTACCGCGCCAGCCTTGTCTCTCCCCTGGTTCAAGCCCATGTCTTGTCAGAACCTGGGTTGCGTTTGGATCCTTTCTTCCTGTTGTTCCCTTCCCTTGCTTCAAGGGGGGAATCGCTAAAATGCCAGGATAAAAAATGGCAGCCACGCTAAGTATGGTTCCAATTCAAGAAAGGGGAGGGAGTAATTATATTCCCTCATTACCTTGTGCATCCTCCATTACACCAAGGGTATAAAATGCAAGCTTCCAGTAAGAAGAGGATCCCACAATACAATGCTCCACATGGAAAAAGTTGGCAGTCATGTTTTAACTCTATGGGGTAGTTCAAGTCCATTTTGGTTTGTTTCTCGTCTATCCTCCGTTGCAGAGCACCTGCTAAGTTTGCTTGAAGCATGTCACGAAATAGCTCACTCGAGGGAAGAGAGCAGGGGAAAGGAATGTGTTAAATTTGGTCCGAATGCCCAGGAGCCCCAGATGTATCACCCCGCCCCTCTTAATTGCATCTCTTCATTTGGACTTTCTACTTACCTGAGTATAATATTTCAGACTGTAACCTGCTCAACCCATTTGATTATTTGCTGTGTTAGATGCCTCATTACATTTCTGTTACCATCCTTTCCACCTTTACTTTAAACTGGGCTGGCCAGCAGGGAATGGGCTCCCCCTCTGTAGCCGGGTTCCTCCCAAGATTTCTTCTCATTGGGTTTTTTCTCGCCACCGTTTGAGTGTTTTTTTCCCACTGTGGAGTTTTTACCTTGCTTGCTCTTTGGAGGTTCAAACCTGGTTTTTGCCCAATTTTCCTTCTGTTTCTTTGTAAAGTGTCTTTGAGACAGGTCTCTGTAAAAAGCGCTATACAAATACAATTGAATTCACTGTAATCACTGTCCAGACCATAGTAATACCTCAAGTGCAGGAAAGTTTTTGCATATCATGAGTGACAATTCTACTTGTATCTTCAGGATAACTTATTCTTTGTGATGGAGTATATTAATGGGGGAGGCCTGTTCTTCCACATAGAAGACAAGGGACGCTTTGACCTAGTCAGCACGCAGTGAGTACCATGGTTGGCCTTTTTACATTACATTACATTATAGGCATTTAGCAGACGCTCTTATCCAGAGCGACTTACACAACTTCTTATTACATTTATCCATTCATACAGCTGGATATATACTGAAGCAATGCAGGTTAAGTACCTTGCTCAAGGGTACAACGGCAGTGTCCTACCTGGGAATCGAACCTGCAACCTTTCAGTTACAAGTCCAGTTCCTTAACCATTCTACTACACTGCCGCCTTTGCCATTCAAATTCGAATGAACTGTTTATAGTGAATGAAGGGAGGATCATCCAGGGTCACTCAAATTACACCATGAGCTATGGTTCATTTGGTAGCAAAGCATGGTTTTGGGTTAGAAACAAAATGTTGGTGAGTCGAGTGTTATTCTCAGTCGTCATGGCAACTTTATATTTGCTCATTTGCTATATCCTAGCATGTGACTACCACTATAGGACAGATTTGACTGTCAGATGATATTTCTTGAGTAACTTGATTAGATGATAGTGGTACACTTAGCTTAATGCTTCTTGAGAATGCTGAAAGACCTCAATCCTCTGCCCCTCTCCTAGATTATATTACTTATTCAATAGCCTGGGCTCATTGTTAAGAGGAGACCAGTCTGTCTCTATGAATTATGCAGGTCTCTCTGATCGAATGACACAGACAGATGCTCAAACATACTCTTGTCTTCATTCTTTTCATTGACTTACTGCTCCGTTCCCCCTTTCTTGCTCTTTCCTAGATTTTATGCTGCAGAGATGACATGTGGGCTTCAATTCCTCCTCAGAAATGGAGTCATATACAGGTAAAACACTTCTGTTCCTTCATCTGCAAGAAGTTGTACTAGTTTACTCAAACTCAGGTCTGGAAAACTGACACGGGTGTATTGTTTCACTGTGGTGATGTCAGCAACTCAGCAGGAGGTCTCTGTGTGATGTGTCAGAGATAAGATGTATCTCAGTATGTTTATTTCACTTCCTTTCTCTGTCAAACAGTGAAACCTTCACTTCTAGCTTTATAATGAGCATCTCTGTCATCTCTGGTGTAAATGTGAATGTATTCCATGATTGTCAATGAAACACAAAATTCTTATCTCTGCTTCTCTTTATTATCCTCTCCTCTGTCAGAGATCTGAAACTGGAAAACGTAATGTTGGATCGAGATGGGCACATCAAAATTGTGGACTTTGGACTAAGCAAAGATCATATGCTTGGGGATAAGCGTGCCCTAAGCTTCTGTGAGTCAAAGCATTATATTGCACCAGAGGTATGGGATCAGGTGGTGAAGGATGGGGGCTAAGTGGGCCATGCAGAGGGAAGGCGGGTAAAACAGTCTGAGTAATGGAAGTACGTATGTACCTGACAAATAGAGCCTATCAAACTAAGCCAGCTATATGAAGTCTGCACAGTAAAATGTTCAGTGTTAAATCAACTTCTACAGAGTAGATATGGTCTCTGTTGGACTCTTATGTACTCTAACAGAGTTGAATGAACACTAGGGGACATTTTACTGTGTGTTCCTCACAAGTCAACTGAAGTCATGTGTAATTATTCACAATTCATCTTTGTGTTGTGAGAGCACCCTGCCTTTGTAAGAATATGGAGGTTTTGAATCTGAGCAATTCTGAAGAAACTGAACAAGATTTAGCTATAGCATTTGTATGTCACTGAACTGTATGAGTGCATTGTGTTTGAGCATGTGTGTATTTGCAATGCAGTATGCAACAAATGGTATGTGAAGAGATTTTTTTGGTCATATTTTGGGCTTCCAGGTTGAACTTATCAATATGATCCAATTTTGTGGTCAGACCATAAAAAACGGGCATGGTGAACGTCAGTAGGCTACTGTTTATAGATCAGGCTGTCTGCAATGATGTCCCTAAATGTATCCATCTCATGCACAGATATTCCAAGGACAACATTACTTCTCCCCTGTGGACTGGTAGTCATTTGGGGTCGTGCTCTTTGAAATGTTGACTGGCAACAGTCCCTTTTATGGGGCTGATAAAGATGAGCTCTGCATGTCTGTCTGCATGGACATTCCTCAATATCCCAACTGGATCAACCAGGAGTCAAAAGACCTTCTGGTAAAGGTCTGTATGTGTGTCAACCTACCCATCTGTCCTTCAAAGTCAATGTGAGGTCTATCTACCAGTGAGAGCACAGTCAGTAATCAGTAGTGGCCAAGGCTGGCCACCTGTACGTCAGTGTCTTTGTCTGTGTGTAATTTTGCAAGTTTATCATTCTGCCGATCTTTCCATCAGTCAGATATTTCTGCTTGAGTCTTTCTATGAGTCAGTGAGTAAATAAGTTTGTTCGTCAGTTAGTGAAGGAGTGAATTTGATTCGGTGAATGGGTGAGTTTGTAGATGAGTGAATTAGTTTGTATCATTCTCCGTCAGCTACACAGAGGGAGCCTGAAGTGTGAATTGTGTCATTGATCACCTTTGCAAACCCACATTGCTTAATGTCAATGTTCCCATGTGCTTTGCTCTCACAGCTATTGGAGAAAGACCCTAACCACAGGCTGGGCACAGTTGGAAACATTAGGGTACACCCCTTTTTTAAGTCCATAGATTGGCCTAAGCTTGAAAAAAGAGAGTTGGAGCCACCATTCAAGCCTAAAATGGTACTTTGGTTCATGTGCTGATCATATAGCAATGGACATGTCCAGTATCTTTAAGAGGAAGCTTTGTTGCTGCTTAAGATGGGTACAGGAGAGCCTACAAAACAACACATTGAGTTCATAGACTATCAACTCATAGCATACATAACAGAGGGATATGTGTCTTGAGTCCGTCCAGGGTTTGGATGAGGATTTGGATGAAAAAGACAATGCTGTGCTAAACTGTGAACTACAAGTAGTGACAATGGCAAATTAATCTATATTAGGTCATGTGTGTGTCCTTTGTAAACATACCCTTCTTCCACTATGAAATGGATAAAACTGCTGCAGATAGGTTGTCCTGGTCTTCTGTGTTCCCACCGAGGCATCATCAACATTTCTTTCACTACTTCTGGTTCCTGACTGATGTCTCTTTTCGGCCAATCACAGGTGGACTGCAATGACTTCCGCTATTTTGACAAGGTGTTTCTGAATGAGACGCCTACGATGTCCCAGGGCGACAGCAGCTACATTGGCCCCATGGATCAATCTGCATTTGCAGACTTCTCATTCATAAATTCAAAGTTGTTCAGTACATATTGAATGATTTCAGTGCTAACTGTACATATATATTTTAGTATTTTCTGTATTTATTTTTGTAATAAACCTTGCATTAATACGTACCTAAAATTGGTTGTGTCACACTTATCTGTCATATTAACAGTATCTGGATGTTGCATAAATCCATTCAGCCATACCTGAAACACAGCTCAGTGATCTGCACCATGAAAACTTTCTATTTTTCAGTATTTGTGAGATAAAGAGCTCTGTTACTGCACCCAAACTAATGACAAGTATGGCAGTGTGGCAGAACTGATGAGCATTCTCATATCATTCAGCACTGATGTATTACCCACACAATTCCTGCTTGAGTCTTCCAGAGTTTTTTAAAAAGCAGAACAGAAGATTTCATTAGATTGAGATATTAAGTGACAGAAAATTATGCTTGTGACTTGTCTTCTGGTAGTAGGCTTCAGTCAGTCACTGCAGCATATTTTTTCAAACCTGCTTCAGGAAATATCAAGTTTAAAATATTTATCTATTTTTACTGAGGAGTGCAGTATGTATTTTGAGAATTAAAAACTTAAATGTGTGCATACTTTCAAGTAAGAGTATAAACGGAACTATTGAGTTTAAATATAAATATGCTCAAGGATCAGGAACCATGTTTTTGGTTAAAGAATGGTTTCTTTATATTACTTTTCCCTTTCAGATATTAGCAGATGCTATTGCTGTACCATTTTTTGTGTTGAAATGGTGTGCTAATAATGTTTCAAAATGGTACCAAAACACTAATGCAATACCAGGAGGCCTTATGATATGACGTAGTGTAGGCCCATGATTTCTTCTTTCTGAGACATCAGCATTGCAGGGGTACATCAGACAAATGAAAGGATGATGTAAAACAGCGTAATCACATGCTACGTTGCTGATTATTGCCATGAAAATGTTTTGTTTTACTCTCTTGTCCCTGCCCTGTGCTGTTTAAGGAGGATACAGAGGGTCAGACATTATCACCTGTAGTATTTTTCTTTCCTTTCAGTTTAGTATCACACGCAGGCCTGCTTCCTTGCTTTGGCCTTCTCTGCCAATTGTGGAGAGTGCAGACTAGAGTGCTTGTCAAACACATACTTTAACATTAGATTAAAATACTAAATGTAAAAGTCAATGTTAGGGCCACAGAAACTGTTCTTGTTGTGGTGCCCATGTTGCATGTCACAGAGAAACAAAAAAGCACATTTTCCCACAAATAGCCAGTTGACTTCAGGATACTGAATCCTCATAAGTTGTCTTGCCCTTTAAGACATTTATATCTACGAGTGCCAAAAATTATATATCTATAACAAATACAATTAATTTAAAAAGGCTGTATTAACTATATTATAATAACTATATATAATAATGTGATTTTTCTAAATCACTAAAAACAAAAATGTACAGTTTCTTTTTTAGTATGTCAACACAGCCTTTTGATTATTGAATTGTCTGTATGTTTTCAAAATCCAGAGTTATGCATATTCAAACCTGGAACTGAAGCACTGTTGTATAGACACATTATTACTCTTGTATAGACAATATATCACTGTTTTTTTTCAAGGTCAAGCTCCTTTCACGAATGAATACGAGCCAGTTAATCCATCCTTAAATGTAGAAGCCCTTTGCGAATGTCATTCCTGCTAATAATGATATATTTTTTGAAAACAAGGTTTGGTTTAAATGTTCCAAAGTGAACTTCATTGTATATTCCTGCTGCACTTCATGGGAATTTGCCTGAGAAATGCTGCCGCTGGGTGTAGAGGTCAGCTGGCCTTTCAATGTGGGAAAGTGACTGTTAATGCCCGAAGCAGATTCTTGTCACAGCATAAGGCATAAGCTTCATACTACTTTTCCAGGTTTTAATTTCTTACTGAATGTGTCATTGGTCTTTTCAAAAATAAGTCTCCTGCTACTACTGTCAGGACTAACTTGGAATGACTTTGCCGGCGAAAGAAATTAATTACTTTGCTCCCATCATAATTGTTTTGTAGTTTATGTTTATGTTAAGTTTATGTTACATTTCCTTGTTTATAATAGTTGCGGCTTTTGCATTGCATTCATTCTGCAATTTCTTAGCAAACGTGAAGTGATTTTATGGAGAATCTGTGGATTAGACCATAAGTACTGATGGTTTTCTGAAAGAAATGTAAGGTAGAAATACCCAAGTGATGCAGGAGAAATAAAACCACACTGGCTAAACTTGTAGCAGGATGACAGTTACATGGCAGCAGTGGTGTGGGTGCTGAAAGCAATAATATAATGTAACACAGCTTTCTTTTGTAACCCAGGGGGAAATCCTCTGTAGGTGGGAAAGTGCTGGTTGAAAAACAAGAACGGTGAAAATTTGCCAGATTAATTTGTCAAGAATATAGAAAGCGACAATGTGAGTTAGATAGTGAAACATGGTCACAATTTTCCAATTCTGTGGCCATTCTCTTTCTGCCAGCTGTTCCCATACAAATACATGGAATCCCTATGTTACAGAAAATCTGCTTACATTTAAAATATTCAATGCTCACCTGCTGAAAGAGAGGCAACACTCACCCAAGTGCGGTAGTATTGTGAAGAAGTGTGACATCACATCAAGTGGGAAGATAAAGACATCTTAATTTTGTCAGTATCTTAAGGCTGGAAGCCCTAACCCTCATACACATCCCTGCCAGATGTAGATCACAGCAAATCAACTTATTTGGGCTCTCATGAATCAACTGTGAGTTTTGTTACCTTTTCAGAGTCAAATGCACATTCTAGAATTTGAATAAATGCGTGAAATAGATTATTTAAAAAATACTCTAGCATTTTTTAAAGTACCAGCTCTCCTTAGCTGCACCCGTTCCAAAATTGGCACTGTACAGAATCCAGCTTCTGGGATGATGCGATAGCAATGGTGAGAAAATAAGTCTGATTAATCTGGAACTTTCTCTCCAGGTTTTAATGTGATTGAGGAGTGTGTCTCTATTCCTGTCTATTATAAAAAATGATCTTGATTTTCAACTGCTGCAAGATATTTTTTTCATTGATCTTCTGATAATCCAGGTGTTTCTTTATGTTTGACTTATTTTACAAGTGTGAAAATGTTTGCTTTCTACACCACCCCTTTGAATTATGCCCATACTACTCTAATGGAAAGCATGGGCTATTTTCCATACTGTCTCTGATTTACAGTTTATGATAGAGCACGGGTAGGCAACTCTGCTCCCTGAGTGCCAGTGATTTTTCTGGTGTTTATTCCATATGACATCGATCACAAGAGTTTGATGGATGATTAAAAGTCTGAGTCTGAATATTATGAATGGTGAAATGCTGAGTGCCTTCAGCACATGGTCATCTGCATTCATTAAACCTGATCAATTAAAATGAATCAAGTTATGCAGGTTTGGATGAAGCAAAAACCAGGACCGCCCTAGACCAGGGTTGCTTACCCCTTTGATAGAGTAACAGAGAAATCTGGGAGGAGAATGTTTTTCCTAGCAGAGTAAAATCTCTTCTCTGTCAGGCAGGTAAAAAATGTTTCATTTTGCTCACAACAGAATGAAGCCAGCAAAATATCTCACTCCCTCTATCTCCTCATATTCTCTATGACTGTTTAAACCCCCACTGAGGCTGCTGTCAGCAACCCAAATATAACAAAGAAAACTGGGTAAAATATCTTGACAGTGATGATGTCATTTGATCACTGGCTATGATACGTAACACCTAAACCTGTTGATATTGCTCCTCTGCGACTCACAGTCTGCAGCAAGACTTCAATGGAAATGTATTTCTTACAGAGCAAAACTGTTTGGCACCAAGACAAATCTAGCAGTTCTCTTTTGTTATTGCTATTTTTCATTTCACCACAGCTGAGCTGAATATAAGCCACAGTCAGTGGGGAATACTGAAAAAGACAAGATGCCCAAAATCATCTGACATTGTCGCACTCTTATTTAGCATATAAGCTGAGCGCTCCTGCACAGTGATACTCAGAACCAGCTGAAAGCATGCGGCACATGCCTAGGTCCCTTATGATATAGATTAGGCTCCCAACCTTAGGATATATCTAGGCAACATATCACATCTGATTTACTAAGCTGGTAACCTAACATTTCAGCAATGACCACACCCTCCCTAGCAACCCTATAATGGTCTACTCAACCTAGCAGTATCATTTCTACAGGTTATTTCTTGATGTGCTGGTTAAAGAGTGGAAACCGACACAAGAAATAATTTGACATCTGACATTATGTTACCTGACATCATGAGGATTGTGAGCTTGAAATAGGAACATTTTTAAACTACTAAATGACCTAAGCAAGTGCTTAAACAAGAATCATCAGTGGTCAAGTGCGTTTCACTTAACTGTTACTAATATGGTGAACCGACTTGAGTGCACACAGTCGTCTATCTTTCCTAATGCGTTGTGGAGTATGTACAGTAAGCAGAGGAAGGAGCCACTTTAATCTATAGATTTTGCAAGTGCCTCCACCTGCTGGACACATAGGAGACAAAAAAGGTTGAAAAGAGAAATAGGACTCTTAACTGTACTGTGACAATCGGGAGAGAACCGTTATACTAGGCTACTACAGATTCCACAGAAAAACTTGATTTTGTATGCTTGCTGACCATCTGGTTGAAATCCACTTTTAAATTATCATAGTGATAAATGGCAGTAAATTATAAATTTGGTACAATAGCATTTATGAACCGTGCATCATTGAGCAAGTGAAATTCTTGAGAATGAGAAAGAAACATATTTGTGTAAATATTTGTCATTCCAACATCAAAAGCCAGTATTTGGGTAATTCGTTTTTAATTAAAGGGATAATACAGATGATACAGAAATAGCATGATCCATACCTATTGAATATTTACAAGACCTCTGGTATTATTCCACTTAGTTTTAGAATATTACCTTCATTTAGTAAAACTCAAAAACGTATGGAAAATGCCATAATTCAACAACAGAACACCAAATTTTCACCTGTCTTCTGTAGAAGAAAGCATATAGGCTATTTCTTCTCTATGCAAATTTAGGATTTGGTTAGCTTCAGCAGTCGTTGGATATCAGGCTCAATGTCAATAGTTGGAAATTTTTTGCTGTACCGTTTAAAAGGTTCCCCCTCTGGCCCAATGAGAAACTTCTCAAAATTCCAAGATATATCACTCCGGTTGATAGGGTTCCAGACGAAGAATTTAGCATCTTGGATGAGAGTAGTCGGATCGTCGTCGGGATACGGTAGTTTATCTTTCAAGTAGGCGAAAACTGGGTGTGTGTTCGTTCCGTTCACATCGCATTTTTCAAACATGGTGAAGGTAGGCTGGTACCCGTCTCCGGGGCGCACGTATTTCAGCGAATTAAGGATTTCTCCATTGGAACAGTTTTCCTGTTAAAAGAAGTTTCAGTATTAATCAATAGGCCTACAGATGTATGAAGTAATAAAAAATGCCCAGCTTGTCAGGCTATTTGAAACAAGATGTCTAAATCATTTAGATTTTCGGAATTTTTAAACCTCAGATTTCACGTAGGCTAGGTTTTTTTTTCACCTAAGAACAGGTGTCTCAATTTCAGATTGCACATGACTTTATCTGTAACATGTATCGTTGGTAACTGATTAAATTGTTAAATTAAATTGTTACACTCCCTAGTTTGTTGGCGACAGAACGAAATGTGGACCGTTTTGGGACACAGCATGACTTCGGTAGCCTACTTTCCCCCGTTTCTTTTAATTTGTGTAATCATAAGAATAATCCAGATGTAAACCTACCAACCCAGTGAATCCAGAGAGATTTAATCTTTACCCTATCGTAGGCCTACATTAGACTGCCTCTAATGTGATCTATATTGCCTATGCATTTAGATTTAAGTTGAAGTAGCCTGCTCATAAGAAAACGAGCAGAATTCCAGAACAACCCTCATATGGTACGCGCCACACTGACCTGGTAGCCAAATTGATTGCAGGGGAAACCGAGGACAACAAATCGATGGGGATATTTCCCCTGTAGCTGGTTGAGTTGACTGTAGTCCCTCGTGGTGGTCCCTCAAAGTGACGCCACATTCTCGATCAATACCACCCGTCCCCTGTATACATTGAAATCCACCGACTCTCCCTCCAGCGTCGTCGCGCGCAGATCGTAGAAGGTTTTTGCTATGAAGGCCATCATGGGCACGTGTCCTGACCTCTGAGGAGTGCGTATCGGTGGATGTATTTGTCCTTAACTGCAGTTGTACGGCTAACACTCACCTGACTTAGGATATAAAGCAGCCGTGTTGGGTGTCAAATGACCGAGCAGAAAACCGATACACAGCAGTTACTGATACTTTGATGATGGCAATAAAGTCTACTCAGACTCTTTCACTCTATTTCAGTTTGTAAATCCACAATTGGCAAGTAATCTGATGCTTTCTTGGTCTGATCAATCATGGATGTTCACAAAATATTTTAACCACCCTGCTTCAGTATTGTATTAAAACGGATCAGTTGTGACACAGAGATAATAGTAAGTAAACATGCAAACCCACTTTGAATGTCATGCTTATACGTAGCTACTTGGTCTTGTACTTTAGAATGAATTGGCTCACACAACTTCAGGCAGCAATTCCAGGGTCCAAAAAAGCCTGGGTAACACTCCAGTGTGCCATTTAACCATTTCCAGTCAGAAACTCAACAATGCCTTTTAACATCTCATCTCAGAGTTGATAGTTTTATGGCAGACTGGAAAATAGCTACAATTCAATATGATCAAGATAGATACATTTATGTGCAGGATAGGGTTTTTTCATATTTTCCCAAACGTATATAAAAAGATTATTAAATGATTTAAAAAATGATGGTGAATATTGGTAAATATAAAAATAATGATTGACTTGAAGTCCCAGAGCCTAGAGACCACATGCCCAGAGGCCCAGACTTTCATTTGCATTTGGTGGATAAACAAACCCTTTGATATTATGAGTTATCTAAGATGATAAGCATGACCTGGAATATATCCATCACACATGTATAACAGAATGCTGGGTATGGCATTATTTAAGCTCATACAAGAGGTTGGCAGGTTATTCAACAGATGGCTAAAAATAATCAAGCAATGGGGTGATTGGGTGAAAGCCTCTTTTTTGACTGCCAATATGCAGAGTACAGTGTGCAGATTTGAATATGTTTTTCTTTTTCAGAAACAACTCCATTCTATCCTGTATTCAAACAGGATGCAGCGATATGGGCATAGGAAGTTGGGCTATGGTAGTGATACGTGTTAGTAGAGGCACTGTGGTAATTCGATGACACGTATAAGTTTCCGGGCCATGAAAAATTTATCTACTCATTGCCTGCTTTTTTCAGCCGGTGATTAAAAATGCATGACTGTTTAATCTCACTGACCGGGTCCAAGCTAACCCCCCCCCATATTTTCTTGAGCAGGTCTCCAGTGAATATGACCCTGCAGATAGTCAAGCTGGATGAAAGGAATGTTTTTAATGTTGCACATAAGACATAAGATCTCACGTAGGTTAGTCTTTTGTTTATATAAATTTTTTCTGTGTCCTTTGTGTGACAACTTCTAGTAGCCATCATTAAAAACAAAGAATCTAAAGAGTAAATTCAAGGGAAATCCTTCAAGATTTGAAATGGTATTCAATCATTGAGGGGCTGCACATTTTATTTAATGCTTTGAATGTAGTCACTATAAACCAATTGCTAAAATTGACTAGAGTATTAATGGAAACCTTTTAGATACAGACATGTGTTGATTACCAGTGTACTATAGTGCAGTTAAGAATGACATCTTAAACCCTTCTAAAACGACTTAATGACCATAGATGAAAATAGCGGACAGCCACTGAGGTATGGTGTTATGACCATAAACAAGTCTTAGTGCACAGGTACAATAGACATTCTCACATCAACCAAGAAACACCCTTTTCTTAAATAAACAGCAGTAAGTAAATATCTCGCTACCATTTATTTTTCAAAATCAGTCGTATTCAGACTCTTTCCAAAAAATCTCAATTCTGAGACACATTAAATATTTCCACCAAGACCATGATAAAATTCAAGTAGTGTTCCAAAACAATTTTTTTTTCTTTTGAAGAAATCAGACATCAGAAACAAGAAAGAGATACATTTTGTTTCTACAGTGTAATGAAGCTTCCATTCAATGCAACACATCCTCACATATTGTGCAGATGCAACAAAGAGTACTTCTATCTCGGAGCGGGGTGTATAGTCCCGGGGTAAATTCAATGCACATAGCTTTTTTTTTTTTTTTCAATGGCAAAAAATTACATTTCATCACCTAAATAAGTGCAGTAACACATGTACAAACAATTGATCATTTAAAGTTACCAAAGGTTAAAAGGAGACTTATATTTATGGAAAATACCTTGAAGAACACAACACCAATTCATTTGAGCACTGCTATTATGTAAGCTGCCTGAATGCTTTGAAATTCTCAAATTGTATTTTGTTAATGGGAGTTGCTGACCACACTTAATTTCAGCTTTTTCTGAAAATAAGAACAAAAACTTTACCTTGTACACATTATATTTTTTTACTAACTTGGGTCACCTTATGAATAATCTTGCAATAAAACTGGAAAACATTTGAAATGTGAGCAACTCACATGTACACAATCAGTGTGTAAGTATATTTCTTAAACTCAAAGGTCAGAGGCACTACATTGGCCATCTCCAAATGTGCAGAGACTGAAAAACTGATATAAGAGCCAGAAATGAAGGATGTGGGACATTACTATCCCAATTCATCAGGCGACCACAAGCATCACTGGAGACTCTATGAATGGAATAAACACAATACTATAAACACACAAGTTCCACAACTCTGCAGTTGTCAAATTTGATCGATGTGTCCCACAAAATTTGCGCAACAGCATAGATATATCAACAACTTGGTGAGTGACGACTAGTGGAAAAGTAATGGCTCTGTGATGTCTTACTTCAGACAAAGGAGCAAACTTGGCCGTTTTAGTTTTCACCCTCTCAATAATTCATACTTGCTCTCTGCCCCTCTCTATTCTGTAGTGTCCTCTTACATCAGTGAGCCCCTCAGGTAAAAGATTCACCTGCGCTTTGTGTCCTACCAGTAAAGCACACAAGGGCTCAAGAATAGCTAAGCACACAGCAGAAGCGCCAGCAAGTCCCAATAAATCCATTAAAACTTGACACTCACAAATGCTTGAAAAATAAATATTTTTTGCTTTTAGACTTAGCAACACAGGAAATTATGGACTCATTTCTCATGAATACTTTGCATTATAACGTAGTGACAAAAAATTACAATAATTGTCAATAATAATTACACTTTTATATTTTATATATATCTATATATACTTCCAACAATGTGTCTATTTTAACTCCCCTGACCTTGTTTTAAATAACCACTGATATTTAATGGGGTTAATCTCAGGCATAAGAGAAAAGGAGGGGGAAGCTCTTGAGCATGCATTTGAGCTATTTATCTGGAGGAAATGTCCAGCCAGATGGTAATGAATAACCTAGCTGAGATCCCACAGAAACAAGTATTCAACAAGGCAGTGAAGGAAGAGACTCTTGCTGACTTATAAGGCGATCAAGAGCTTACCCTCAAGTGCGTGGAAAAAAGCAACCAACTGTAATACTAACACAGGATTCAGAAAAATGCAAATGCATGAAAATGGTGGAAAAGCACGATAAATTCCACAGTATCCCACTCCTTTGTGCTATATAATGCCACCTCTCAACACCTGTGCTGAGGATACTGACCTTGTTTCAGTATCACGTTTTTAGCATGAAATGGTTGGGTAAAACATGTGGAGTGGGCTGATTTATCCTGAATTGATGCTGAGGGTCAGAATTTACCCAGAGCAAGGGGTGAATTGCATGTACTTTTGATATCGAACATACATACAATGAATATACAAATGCGAGAATAAGAGACTGCTGCCCTCTTGTGGTGAAATCTTGAAAATAACCATGAAAAACTATTTTCAGCATAAGATGGGGTTTGGTATTTTGGTTGAAGCCAAGAACAGAAAGGTGCTTATGATGATTATATATTTTATATGTTTTTAAAATAAAAAAAATATCAAATAAAAATATAAACTGAGAACAATGAGTATATTGGGTAAAACGTAACAGTTACACATCATGTGAATGAGGATGTGGGTGCTGAGAACTGTGGCAGCACATATACTCAGGTAACACAGAGCGCCTTCGAAAAACATTTCATTTCCATCATCCGAATCTTTTCATCATGCGTCAGCATTGTGAACATGTCACGTTCGCTGGAGCGTTTGAAGGGCTGACGGCGTGCCTCTCCATTAACACCAGCAGGCCTTCTGCGCGTTTGCAGAGCCGTCGCACTGGCCCTCGTCGTCTTCCAGGTCTGCGATGCCCAAATCCTCGTTGATGGACACCCGTAGACCGTCCAGCTCCTTCCTGTTGGCCTGTAAGACCAGTTCTGTCAGTCGGGTGAATGACTGGGAAAGAGAGCCGGACACACAGGGGAGTGATCCGTCATCAGTTAGTGTCAACGGGAAAGGCTGTGTTCAGCATTTGACAAGTCTGACAGTCAAAGCAGATGTAAAAAAGTTAAATACACTTATGTAAGGTGCTTTGGCTAAAAGCTTCTTATATGATTAAATTGTAAATTGTACGTAAAATACAGTCTTTTTGTGAAATCAGAAGAAGGAAGACTTGTGAAATCAGAATAAAACACATTGACAAAGGTGTGGAATCGACTCACCTCTTTAATGTTGTAATTCGTACAGGCACTTGTCTCAAAGAAGTCCATTCCATAGGTTTTTGCAAGCTGCAAGAAAACAGTAATGTGGACATGGAAATAAATTTAGATGTAAACCATGATTTCACTTTGATTACCACCTTCAGCTCAGACACAGGTGAATATTATCAAGTCGGCATTCATTGCCGACTGTAGCCCAGCTAGTCACTCAATACCGGAAGGTGAACAAAATCACCTACAACTGCAATATACTGTATGTAATATGAAGTACCTCTATGCCCCATGCATGTGTACAGGCTCGGGATCATTTATTATCAAGCATTATACAGTGAGTTCCGACCGCGCATTGTGATTGGCCGAGACGCATTCCATGAGTGCGAGTATACAGTATAACATCAATTGGACCTCATCACCAGCCAGGATCACTCCGCTTTGTTTACATTCTGATTGATACGTTGTTGGAAAAAAAAACTTTTTGTGAATGGAATGGAATAAAAAAATTTAATTCTGAAGGAACTATATTTGTTGGTGGAGCCAAATAAATAACAAAATCATAATGAGTTGTCTCAATCCTTACTTGATAGATATTGTATAGGCTAGTAGAACTGGAAAAGCAATATTCCATTCGAGGTCATGCTGTTACACTGTACATCATCATGGCTGTGATTCGACTGATTCAACACTCTCGTCGTGTGATAATGCTTAAGTGCTGCACGGGTGATCTTTAGTCCACAAAACACATGGTGCTTGAGTCTCTTAGCAAATTTATGGACCATCCCACCTTGTCACCTTGCAACCTGGGCACCTGTCTCTTCTGTTCCTCGTCAGACTTGTTCCCTATGAGGATCTTCTGTACCTTGTCGGGTGCGTACTGAAACAGACACACAGGAGGGAAGCTGGGGTCAGAGATCCTTGGATAGAAAAGCAGGCCACAGCTGTGAGCTCTGAGGAGCCCCAGTCATCGAATCGCCGATTATCAGAAGCATCAAAGTGAGCTTGTGCCGCTGGGGACCGGTGAGCCTCTTCTGGGCCACTCTGAAAAAGATCTTCAGTGGCATGCGCTTGTGCGGAGTTATAAATCCATTGGCCTCACCTCGTCCACATCGCTGGCCCACTTCATAATGTGCTGAAAGGACCGCTCGCTGGTGATGTCATACACCAGGAAGATTCCCTGATTGGCGGAAAAGGGAAAGAAACAGGATCTCAGGATCAACGTTAATGTTTTGAGAGCAATGTGCTGTGGATATGGCTGTGTGAGAAGAGGCGGTCTTTCCTGACACAGATGTACAGAAGAACAAGTGCTAAAAGTGTGAAGTAGAGATATGAAGAAACTAACTCTGCACATGAGGATTATGGATTATGTTTCAAATCTCCAGTGGTGAACTATAGTTGGACTCTTGTACAAGTGACAACACATACAAATAATGAACCCTATGACTTCCATCCTTCAATACCCCTCTCATGCACCTTAAAAATGTCTGGCCCAGCATTGCACCATATTGCTTTGAGAA
>JAKUDI010000023.1:0-25000 GCA_022702515.1 Ilyophis sp. 1 JC-2022 | reverse complement strand
TGATGCAGTTATATTTGGAGGCACAGTCAGATATGTTGATGCAGTTATATTTGGAGGCACAGTCAGATATGTTGATGCAGTTATATTTGGAGGCACAGTCAGATATGTTGATGCAGTTATATTTGGAGGCACAGTCAGATATGTTGATGCTGTTATATTTGGAGGCACAGTCAGATATGTTGATGCAGTTATATTTGGAGGCACAGTCAGATATGTTGATGCAGTTATATTTGGAGGCACAGTCAGATATGTTGATGCAGTTATATTTGGAGGCAGTCAGATATGTTGATGCAGTTATATTTGGAGGCACAGTCAGATATGTTGATGCAGTTATATTTGGAGGCACAGTCAGATATGTTGATGCAGTTATATTTGGAGGCACAGTCAGATATGTTGATGCAGTTATATTTGGAGGCACAGTCAGATATGTTGATGCAGTTATATTTGGAGGCACAGTCAGATATGTTGATGCAGTTATATTTGGAGGCACAGTCAGATATGTTGATGCAGTTATATTTGGAGGCACAGTCAGATATGTTGATGCAGTTATATTTGGAGGCACAGTCAGATATGTTGATGCAGTTATATTTGGAGGCACAGTCAGATATGTTGATGCAGTTATATTTGGAGGCACAGTCAGATATGTTGATGCAGTTATATTTGGAGGCACAGTCAGATATGTTGATGCAGTTATATTTGGAGGCACAGTCAGATATGTTGATGCAGTTATATTTGGAGGCACAGTCAGATATGTTGATGCAGTTATATTTGGAGGCACAGTCAGATATGTTGATGCAGTTATATTTGGAGGCACAGTCAGATATGTTGATGCAGTTATATTTGGAGGCACAGTCAGATATGTTGATGCAGTTATATTTGGAGGCACAGTCAGATATGTTGATGCAGTTATATTTGGAGGCACAGTCAGATATGTTGATGCAGTTATATTTGGAGGCACAGTCAGATATGTTGATGCAGTTATATTTGGAGGCACAGTCAGATATTTTGATGCAGATATATTTGGAGGCACAGATATGTTGATGCAGTTATATTTGGAGGCACAGTCAGATATGTTGATGCAGTTATATTTGGAGGCAGTCAGATATGTTGATGCAGTTATATTTGGAGGCACAGTCAGACATGTTGATGCAGTTATATTTGGAGGCACAGTCAGATATGTTGATGCAGTTATATTTGGAGGCACAGTCAGATATGTTGATGCAGTTATATTTGGAGGCACAGTCAGATATGTTGATGCAGTTATATTTGGAGGCACAGTCAGATATGTTGATGCAGTTATATTTGGAGGCACAGTCAGATATGTTGATGCAGTTATATTTGGAGGCAGTCAGATATGTTGATGCAGTTATATTTGGAGGCACAGTCAGACATGTTGATGCAGTTATATTTGGAGGCACAGTCAGATATGTTGATGCAGTTATATTTGGAGGCACAGTCAGATATGTTGATGCAGTTATATTTGGAGGCACAGTCAGATATGTTGATGCAGTTATATTTGGAGGCACAGTCAGATATGTTGATGCAGTTATATTTGGAGGCACAGTCAGACATGTTGATGCAGTTATATTTGGAGGCACAGTCAGATATGTTGATGCAGTTATATTTGGAGGCACAGTCAGATATGTTGATGCAGTTATATTTGGAGGCACAGTCAGATATGTTGATGCAGTTATATTTGGAGGCACAGTCAGATATGTTGATGCAGTTATATTTGGAGGCACAGTCAGATATGTTGATGCAGTTATATTTGGAGGCACAGTCAGATATGTTGATGCAGTTATATTTGGAGGCACAGTCAGATATGTTGATGCAGTTATATTTGGAGGCACAGTCAGATATGTTGATGCAGTTATATTTGGAGGCACAGTCAGATATGTTGATGCAGTTATATTTGGAGGCAGTCAGATATGTTGATGCAGTTATATTTGGAGGCACAGTCAGATATGTTGATGCAGTTATATTTGGAGGCACAGTCAGATATGTTGATGCAGTTATATTTGGAGGCACAGTCAGATATGTTGATGCAGTTATATTTGGAGGCACAGTCAGATATGTTGATGCAGTTATATTTGGAGGCACAGTCAGATATGTTGATGCAGTTATATTTGGAGGCACAGTCAGATATGTTGATGCAGTTATATTTGGAGGCACAGTCAGATATGTTGATGCAGTTATATTTGGAGGCACAGTCAGATATGTTGATGCAGTTATATTTGGAGGCACAGTCAGATATGTTGATGCAGTTATATTTGGAGGCACAGTCAGATATGTTGATGCAGTTATATTTGGAGGCACAGTCAGATATGTTGATGCAGTTATATTTGGAGGCACAGTCAGATATGTTGATGCAGTTATATTTGGAGGCACAGTCAGATATGTTGATGCAGTTATATTTGGAGGCACAGTCAGATATGTTGATGCAGTTATATTTGGAGGCACAGTCAGATATGTTGATGCAGTTATATTTGGAGGCACAGTCAGATATGTTGATGCAGTTATATTTGGAGGCACAGTCAGATATGTTGATGCAGTTATATTTGGAGGCACAGTCAGATATGTTGATGCAGTTATATTTGGAGGCACAGTCAGATATGTTGATGCAGTTATATTTGGAGGCACAGTCAGATATGTTGATGCAGTTATATTTGGAGGCACAGTCAGATATGTTGATGCAGTTATATTTGGAGGCACAGTCAGATATGTTGATGCAGTTATATTTGGAGGCACAGTCAGATATGTTGATGCAGTTATATTTGGAGGCACAGTCAGATATGTTGATGCAGTTATATTTGGAGGCACAGTCAGATATGTTGATGAAGTTATATTTGGAGGCACAGTCAGATATGTTGATGCAGTTATATTTGGAGGCACAGTCAGATATGTTGATGCAGTTATATTTGGAGGCACAGTCAGATATGTTGATGCAGTTATATTTGGAGGCACAGTCAGATATGTTGATGCAGTTATATTTGGAGGCACAGTCAGATATGTTGATGCAGTTATATTTGGAGGCACAGTCAGATATGTTGATGCAGTTATATTTGGAGGCACAGTCAGATATGTTGATGCAGTTATATTTGGAGGCACAGTCAGATATGTTGATGCAGTTATATTTGGAGGCACAGTCAGATATGTTGATGCAGTTATATTTGGAGGCACAGTCAGATATGTTGATGCAGTTATATTTGGAGGCACAGTCAGATATGTTGATGCAGTTATATTTGGAGGCACAGTCAGATATGTTGATGCAGTTATATTTGGAGGCACAGTCAGATATGTTGATGCAGTTATATTTGGAGGCACAGTCAGATATGTTGATGCAGTTATATTTGGAGGCACAGTCAGATATGTTGATGCAGTTATATTTGGAGGCACAGTCAGATATGTTGATGCAGTTATATTTGGAGGCACAGTCAGATATGTTGATGCAGTTATATTTGGAGGCACAGTCAGATATGTTGATGCAGTTATATTTGGAGGCACAGTCAGATATGTTGATGCAGTTATATTTGGAGGCACAGTCAGATATGTTGATGCAGTTATATTTGGAGGCACAGTCAGATATGTTGATGCAGTTATATTTGGAGGCACAGTCAGATATGTTGATGCAGTTATATTTGGAGGCACAGTCAGATATGTTGATGCAGTTATATTTGGAGGCACAGTCAGATATGTTGATGCAGTTATATTTGGAGGCACAGTCAGATATGTTGATGCAGTTATATTTGGAGGCACAGTCAGATATGTTGATGCAGTTATATTTGGAGGCACAGTCAGATATGTTGATGCAGTTATATTTGGAGGCACAGTCAGATATGTTGATGCAGTTATATTTGGAGGCACAGTCAGATATGTTGATGCAGTTATATTTGGAGGCACAGTCAGATATGTTGATGCAGTTATATTTGGAGGAACAGTCAGATATGTTGATGCAGTTATATTTGGAGGCACAGTCAGATATGTTGATTCAGTTATATTTGGAGGCACAGTCAGATATGTTGATGCAGTTATATTTGGAGGCACAGTCAGATATGTTGATGCAGTTATATTTGGAGGCACAGTCAGATATGTTGATGCAGTTATATTTGGAGGCACAGTCAGATATGTTGATGCAGTTATATTTGGAGGCACAGTCAGATATGTTGATGCAGTTATATTTGGAGGAACAGTCAGATATGTTGATGCAGTTATATTTGGAGGCACAGTCAGATATGTTGATGCAGTTATATTTGGAGGCACAGTCAGATATGTTGATGCAGTTATATTTGGAGGCACAGTCAGATATGTTGATGCAGTTATATTTGGAGGCACAGTCAGATATGTTGATGCAGTTATATTTGGAGGCACAGTCAGATATGTTGATGCAGTTATATTTGGAGGCACAGTCAGATATGTTGATGCAGTTATATTTGGAGGCACAGTCAGATATGTTGATGCAGTTATATTTGGAGGCACAGTCAGATATGTTGATGCAGTTATATTTGGAGGCAGTCAGATATGTTGATGCAGTTATATTTGGAGGCACAGTCAGATATGTTGATGCAGTTATATTTGGAGGCACAGTCAGATATGTTGATGCAGTTATATTTGGAGGCACAGTCAGATATGTTGATGCAGTTATATTTGGAGGCACAGTCAGATATGTTGATGCAGTTATATTTGGAGGCACAGTCAGATATGTTGATGCAGTTATATTTGGAGGCACAGTCAGATATGTTGATGCAGTTATATTTGGAGGCACAGTCAGATATGTTGATGCAGTTATATTTGGAGGCACAGTCAGATATGTTGATGCAGTTATATTTGGAGGCACAGTCAGATATGTTGATGCAGTTATATTTGGAGGCACAGTCAGATATGTTGATGCAGTTATATTTGGAGGCACAGTCAGATATGTTGATGCAGTTATATTTGGAGGCACAGTCAGATATGTTGATGCAGTTATATTTGGAGGCACAGTCAGATATGTTGATGCAGTTATATTTGGAGGCACAGTCAGATATGTTGATGCAGTTATATTTGGAGGCACAGTCAGATATGTTGATGCAGTTATATTTGGAGGCAGTCAGATATGTTGATGCAGTTATATTTGGAGGCACAGTCAGATATGTTGATGCAGTTATATTTGGAGGCACAGTCAGATATGTTGATGCAGTTATATTTGGAGGCACAGTCAGATATGTTGATGCAGTTATATTTGGAGGCACAGTCAGATATGTTGATGCAGTTATATTTGGAGGCACAGTCAGATATGTTGATGCAGTTATATTTGGAGGCACAGTCAGATATGTTGATGCAGTTATATTTGGAGGCACAGTCAGATATGTTGATGCAGTTATATTTGGAGGCACAGTCAGATATGTTGATGCAGTTATATTTGGAGGCACAGTCAGATATGTTGATGCAGTTATATTTGGAGGCACAGTCAGATATGTTGATGCAGTTATATTTGGAGGCACAGTCAGATATGTTGATGCAGTTATATTTGGAGGCACAGTCAGATATGTTGATGCAGTTATATTTGGAGGCACAGTCAGATATGTTGATGCAGTTATATTTGGAGGCACAGTCAGATATGTTGATGCAGTTATATTTGGAGGCACAGTCAGATATGTTGATGCAGTTATATTTGGAGGCACAGTCAGATATGTTGATGCAGTTATATTTGGAGGCACAGTCAGACATGTTGATGCAGTTATATTTGGAGGCACAGTCAGATATGTTGATGCAGTTATATTTGGAGGCACAGTCAGATATGTTGATGCAGTTATATTTGGAGGCACAGTCAGATATGTTGATGCAGTTATATTTGGAGGCACAGTCAGATATGTTGATGCAGTTATATTTGGAGGCACAGTCAGATATGTTGATGCAGTTATATTTGGAGGCACAGTTGATGCAGTTATATTTGGAGGCACAGTCAGATATGTTGATGCAGTTATATTTGGAGGCACAGTCAGATATGTTGATGCAGTTATATTTGGAGGCACAGTCAGATATGTTGATGCAGTTATATTTGGAGGCACAGTCAGATATGTTGATGCAGTTATATTTGGAGGTACAGTCAGATATGTTGATGCAGTTATATTTGGAGGCAGTCAGATATGTTGATGCAGTTATATTTGGAGGCACAGTCAGATATGTTGATGCAGTTATATTTGGAGGCACAGTCAGATATGTTGATGCAGTTATATTTGGAGGCACAGTCAGATATGTTGATGCAGTTATATTTGGAGGCACAGTCAGATATGTTGATGCAGTTATATTTGGAGGCACAGTCAGATATGTTGATGCAGTTATATTTGGAGGCAGTCAGATATGTTGATGCAGTTATATTTGGAGGCACAGTCAGATATGTTGATGCAGTTATATTTGGAGGCACAGTCAGATATGTTGATGCAGTTATATTTGGAGGCACAGTTGATGCAGTTATATTTGGAGGCACAGTCAGATATGTTGATGCAGTTATATTTGGAGGCAGTCAGATATGTTGATGCAGTTATATTTGGAGGCACAGTCAGACATGTTGATGCAGTTATATTTGGAGGCACAGTCAGATATGTTGATGCAGTTATATTTGGAGGTACAGTCAGATATGTTGATGCAGTTATATTTGGAGGCACAGTCAGATATGTTGATGCAGTTATATTTGGAGGCACAGTCAGATATGTTGATGCAGTTATATTTGGAGGCACAGTCAGATATGTTGATGCAGTTATATTTGGAGGCACAGTCAGATATGTTGATGCAGTTATATTTGGAGGCACAGTCAGATATGTTGATGCAGTTATATTTGGAGGCACAGTCAGATATGTTGATGCAGTTATATTTGGAGGTACAGTCAGATATGTTGATGCAGTTATATTTGGAGGCACAGTCAGATATGTTGATGCAGTTATATTTGGAGGCACAGTCAGATATGTTGATGCAGTTATATTTGGAGGCACAGTCAGATATGTTGATGCAGTTATATTTGGAGGCACAGTCAGATATGTTGATGCAGTTATATTTGGAGGCACAGTCAGATATGTTGATGCAGTTATATTTGGAGGCACAGTCAGATATGTTGATGCAGTTATATTTGGAGGCACAGTCAGATATGTTGATGCAGTTATATTTGGAGGCACAGTCAGATATGTTGATGCAGTTATATTTGGAGGCACAGTCAGATATGTTGATGCAGTTATATTTGGAGGCACAGTCAGATATGTTGATGCAGTTATATTTGGAGGCACAGTCAGATATGTTGATGCAGTTATATTTGGAGGCACAGTCAGATATGTTGATGCAGTTATATTTGGAGGCACAGTCAGATATGTTGATGCAGTTATATTTGGAGGCACAGTCAGATATGTTGATGCAGTTATATTTGGAGGCACAGTCAGATATGTTGATGCAGTTATATTTGGAGGCACAGTCAGATATGTTGATGCAGTTATATTTGGAGGCACAGTCAGATATGTTGATGCAGTTATATTTGGAGGCACAGTCAGATATGTTGATGCAGTTATATTTGGAGGCACAGTCAGATATGTTGATGCAGTTATATTTGGAGGCACAGTCAGATATGTTGATGCAGTTATATTTGGAGGCACAGTCAGATATGTTGATGCAGTTATATTTGGAGGCACAGTCAGATATGTTGATGCAGTTATATTTGGAGGCACAGTCAGATATGTTGATGCAGTTATATTTGGAGGCACAGTCAGATATGTTGATGCAGTTATATTTGGAGGCACAGTTGATGCAGTTATATTTGGAGGCACAGTCAGATATGTTGATGCAGTTATATTTGGAGGCACAGTCAGATATGTTGATGCAGTTATATTTGGAGGCACAGTCAGACATGTTGATGCAGTTATATTTGGAGGCACAGTCAGATATGTTGATGCAGTTATATTTGGAGGCACAGTCAGATATGTTGATGCAGTTATATTTGGAGGCACAGTCAGATATGTTGATGCAGTTATATTTGGAGGCACAGTCAGATATGTTGATGCAGTTATATTTGGAGGCACAGTCAGATATGTTGATGCAGTTATATTTGGAGGCACAGTCAGATATGTTGATGCAGTTATATTTGGAGGCACAGTCAGATATGTTGATGCAGTTATATTTGGAGGCACAGTCAGATATGTTGATGCAGTTATATTTGGAGGCACAGTCAGATATGTTGATGCAGTTATATTTGGAGGCACAGTCAGATATGTTGATGCAGTTATATTTGGAGGCACAGTCAGATATGTTGATGCAGTTATATTTGGAGGCACAGTCAGATATGTTGATGCAGTTATATTTGGAGGCACAGTCAGATATGTTGATGCAGTTATATTTGGAGGCACAGTCAGATATGTTGATGCAGTTATATTTGGAGGCACAGTCAGATATGTTGATGCAGTTATATTTGGAGGCACAGTCAGATATGTTGATGCAGTTATATTTGGAGGTACAGTCAGATATGTTGATGCAGTTATATTTGGAGGCAGTCAGATATGTTGATGCAGTTATATTTGGAGGCACAGTCAGATATGTTGATGCAGTTATATTTGGAGGCACAGATGTTGATGCAGTTATATTTGGAGGCACAGTCAGATATGTTGATGCAGTTATATTTGGAGGCACAGTCAGATATGTTGATGCAGTTATATTTGGAGGCACAGTCAGATATGTTGATGCAGTTATATTTGGAGGCACAGTCAGACATGTTGATGCAGTTATATTTGGAGGCACAGTCAGATATGTTGATGCAGTTATATTTGGAGGCACAGTCAGATATGTTGATGCAGTTATATTTGGAGGCACAGTCAGATATGTTGATGCAGTTATATTTGGAGGCACAGTCAGATATGTTGATGCAGTTATATTTGGAGGCACAGTCAGATATGTTGATGCAGTTATATTTGGAGGCACAGTCAGATATGTTGATGCAGTTATATTTGGAGGCACAGTCAGATATGTTGATGCAGTTATATTTGGAGGCACAGTCAGATATGTTGATGCAGTTATATTTGGAGGCACAGTCAGATATGTTGATGCAGTTATATTTGGAGGCACAGTCAGATATGTTGATGCAGTTATATTTGGAGGCACAGTCAGATATGTTGATGCAGTTATATTTGGAGGCACAGTCAGATATGTTGATGCAGTTATATTTGGAGGCACAGTCAGATATGTTGATGCAGTTATATTTGGAGGCACAGTCAGACATGTTGATGCAGTTATATTTGGAGGCACAGTCAGATATGTTGATGCAGTTATATTTGGAGGCACAGTCAGACATGTTGATGCAGTTATATTTGGAGGCACAGTCAGATATGTTGATGCAGTTATATTTGGAGGCACAGTCAGATATGTTGATGCAGTTATATTTGGAGGCACAGTCAGATATGTTGATGCAGTTATATTTGGAGGCACAGTCAGATATGTTGATGCAGTTATATTTGGAGGCACAGTCAGATGTTGATGCAGTTATATTTGGAGGCAGTCAGATATGTTGATGCAGTTATATTTGGAGGCACAGTCAGATATGTTGATGCAGTTATATTTGGAGGCACAGTTGATGCAGTTATATTTGGAGGCACAGTCAGATATGTTGATGCAGTTATATTTGGAGGCAGTCAGATATGTTGATGCAGTTATATTTGGAGGCACAGTCAGACATGTTGATGCAGTTATATTTGGAGGCACAGTCAGATATGTTGATGGAGTTATATTTGGAGGTACAGTCAGATATGTTGATGCAGTTATATTTGGAGGCAGTCAGATATGTTGATGCAGTTATATTTGGAGGCACAGTCAGATATGTTGATGCAGTTATATTTGGAGGCACAGTCAGATATGTTGATGCAGTTATATTTGGAGGCACAGTCAGATATGTTGATGCAGTTATATTTGGAGGCACAGTCAGATATGTTGATGCAGTTATATTTGGAGGCACAGTCAGATATGTTGATGCAGTTATATTTGGAGGCACAGTCAGATATGTTGATGCAGTTATATTTGGAGGCACAGTCAGATATGTTGATGCAGTTATATTTGGAGGCACAGTCAGATATGTTGATGCAGTTATATTTGGAGGCACAGTCAGATATGTTGATGCAGTTATATTTGGAGGCACAGTCAGATATGTTGATGCAGTTATATTTGGAGGCACAGTCAGATATGTTGATGCAGTTATATTTGGAGGCACAGTCAGATATGTTGATGCAGTTATATTTGGAGGCACAGTCAGATATGTTGATGCAGTTATATTTGGAGGTACAGTCAGATATGTTGATGCAGTTATATTTGGAGGCACAGTCAGACATGTTGATGCAGTTATATTTGGAGGCACAGTCAGATATGTTGATGCAGTTATATTTGGAGGCACAGTCAGATATGTTGATGCAGTTATATTTGGAGGCACAGTCAGACATGTTGATGCAGTTATATTTGGAGGCACAGTCAGATATGTTGATGCAGTTATATTTGGAGGCACAGTCAGATATGTTGATGCAGTTATATTTGGAGGCACAGTCAGATATGTTGATGCAGTTATATTTGGAGGCACAGTCAGATATGTTGATGCAGTTATATTTGGAGGCACAGTCAGATATGTTGATGCAGTTATATTTGGAGGCACAGTCAGATATGTTGATGCAGTTATATTTGGAGGCACAGTCAGATATGTTGATGCAGTTATATTTGGAGGCACAGTCAGATATGTTGATGCAGTTATATTTGGAGGCACAGTCAGATATGTTGATGCAGTTATATTTGGAGGTACAGTCAGATATGTTGATGCAGTTATATTTGGAGGCAGTCAGATATGTTGATGCAGTTATATTTGGAGGCACAGTCAGATATGTTGATGCAGTTATATTTGGAGGCACAGTCAGATATGTTGATGCAGTTATATTTGGAGGCACAGTCAGATATGTTGATGCAGTTATATTTGGAGGCACAGTCAGATATGTTGATGCAGTTATATTTGGAGGCACAGTCAGATATGTTGATGCAGTTATATTTGGAGGCACAGTCAGATATGTTGATGCAGTTATATTTGGAGGCACAGTCAGATATGTTGATGCAGTTATATTTGGAGGCACAGTCAGATATGTTGATGCAGTTATATTTGGAGGCACAGTCAGATATGTTGATGCAGTTATATTTGGAGGCACAGTCAGATATGTTGATGCAGTTATATTTGGAGGCACAGTCAGATATGTTGATGCAGTTATATTTGGAGGCAGTCAGATATGTTGATGCAGTTATATTTGGAGGCACAGTCAGATATGTTGATGCAGTTATATTTGGAGGCACAGTCAGATATGTTGATGCAGTTATATTTGGAGGCACAGTCAGATATGTTGATGCAGTTATATTTGGAGGCACAGTCAGATATGTTGATGCAGTTATATTTGGAGGCACAGTCAGATATGTTGATGCAGTTATATTTGGAGGCACAGTCAGATATGTTGATGCAGTTATATTTGGAGGCACAGTCAGATATGTTGATGCAGTTATATTTGGAGGCACAGTCAGATATGTTGATGCAGTTATATTTGGAGGCACAGTCAGATATGTTGATGCAGTTATATTTGGAGGCAGAGTCAGATATGTTGATGCAGTTATATTTGGAGGCACAGTCAGATATGTTGATGCAGTTATATTTGGAGGCACAGTCAGATATGTTGATGCAGTTATATTTGGAGGCACAGTCAGATATGTTGATGCAGTTATATTTGGAGGCACAGTCAGATATGTTGATGCAGTTATATTTGGAGGCACAGTCAGATATGTTGATGCAGTTATATTTGGAGGCACAGTCAGATATGTTGATGCAGTTATATTTGGAGGCACAGTCAGATATGTTGATGCAGTTATATTTGGAGGCACAGTCAGATATGTTGATGCAGTTATATTTGGAGGCACAGTCAGATATGTTGATGCAGTTATATTTGGAGGCACAGTCAGATATGTTGATGCAGTTATATTTGGAGGCACAGTCAGATATGTTGATGCAGTTATATTTGGAGGCACAGTCAGATATGTTGATGCAGTTATATTTGGAGGCACAGTCAGATATGTTGATGCAGTTATATTTGGAGGCACAGTCAGATATGTTGATGCAGTTATATTTGGAGGTACAGTCAGATATGTTGATGCAGTTATATTTGGAGGCACAGTCAGATATGTTGATGCAGTTATATTTGGAGGAACAGTCAGATATGTTGATGCAGTTATATTTGGAGGCACAGTAAGATATGTTGATGCAGTTATATTTGGAGGCACAGTCAGATATGTTGATGCAGTTATATTTGGAGGCACAGTCAGATATGTTGATGCAGTTATATTTGGAGGCACAGTCAGATATGTTGATGCAGTTATATTTGGAGGCACAGTCAGATATGTTGATGCAGTTATATTTGGAGGCACAGTCAGATATGTTGATGCAGTTATATTTGGAGGCACAGTCAGATATGTTGATGCAGTTATATTTGGAGGCACAGTCAGATATGTTGATGCAGTTATATTTGGAGGCACAGTCAGATATGCTGATGCAGTTATATTTGGAGGCACAGTCAGATATGTTGATGCAGTTATATTTGGAGGCACAGTCAGATATGTTGATGCAGTTATATTTGGAGGCACAGTCAGATATGTTGATGCAGTTATATTTGGAGGCACAGTCAGATATGTTGATGCAGTTATATTTGGAGGCACAGTTGATGCAGTTATATTTGGAGGCACAGTCAGATATGTTGATGCAGTTATATTTGGAGGCACAGTCAGATATGTTGATGCAGTTATATTTGGAGGCACAGTCAGATATGTTGATGCAGTTATATTTGGAGGCACAGTCAGATATGTTGATGCAGTTATATTTGGAGGCACAGTCAGATATGTTGATGCAGTTATATTTGGAGGCACAGTCAGATATGTTGATGCAGTTATATTTGGAGGCACAGTCAGATATGTTGATGCAGTTATATTTGGAGGCACAGTCAGATATGTTGATGCAGTTATATTTGGAGGCACAGTCAGATATGTTGATGCAGTTATATTTGGAGGCACAGTCAGATATGTTGATGCAGTTATATTTGGAGGCACAGTCAGATATGTTGATGCAGTTATATTTGGAGGCACAGTCAGATATGTTGATGCAGTTATATTTGGAGGCAGTCAGATATGTTGATGCAGTTATATTTGGAGGCACAGTCAGATATGTTGATGCAGTTATATTTGGAGGCACAGTTGATGCAGTTATATTTGGAGGCACAGTCAGATATGTTGATGCAGTTATATTTGGAGGCACAGTCAGATATGTTGATGCAGTTATATTTGGAGGCACAGTCAGACATGTTGATGCAGTTATATTTGGAGGCACAGTCAGATATGTTGATGCAGTTATATTTGGAGGCACAGTCAGATATGTTGATGCAGTTATATTTGGAGGCACAGTCAGATATGTTGATGCAGTTATATTTGGAGGCACAGTCAGATATGTTGATGCAGTTATATTTGGAGGCACAGTCAGATATGTTGATGCAGTTATATTTGGAGGCACAGTCAGATATGTTGATGCAGTTATATTTGGAGGCACAGTCAGATATGTTGATGCAGTTATATTTGGAGGCACAGTCAGATATGTTGATGCAGTTATATTTGGAGGCACAGTCAGATATGTTGATGCAGTTATATTTGGAGGCACAGTCAGATATGTTGATGCAGTTATATTTGGAGGCACAGTCAGATATGTTGATGCAGTTATATTTGGAGGCAGTCAGATATGTTGATGCAGTTATATTTGGAGGCACAGTCAGATATGTTGATGCAGTTATATTTGGAGGCACAGTCAGATATGTTGATGCAGTTATATTTGGAGGCACAGTCAGATGTTGATGCAGTTATATTTGGAGGCAGTCAGATATGTTGATGCAGTTATATTTGGAGGCACAGTCAGATATGTTGATGCAGTTATATTTGGAGGCACAGTCAGATATGTTGATGCAGTTATATTTGGAGGCACAGTCAGATATGTTGATGCAGTTATATTTGGAGGCACAGTCAGACATGTTGATGCAGTTATATTTGGAGGCACAGTCAGATATGTTGATGCAGTTATATTTGGAGGCACAGTCAGATATGTTGATGCAGTTATATTTGGAGGCACAGTCAGATATGTTGATGCAGTTATATTTGGAGGCACAGTCAGATATGTTGATGCAGTTATATTTGGAGGCACAGTCAGATATGTTGATGCAGTTATATTTGGAGGCACAGTCAGATATGTTGATGCAGTTATATTTGGAGGCACAGTCAGATATGTTGATGCAGTTATATTTGGAGGCACAGTCAGATATGTTGATGCAGTTATATTTGGAGGCACAGTCAGATATGTTGATGCAGTTATATTTGGAGGCAGTCAGATATGTTGATGCAGTTATATTTGGAGGCACAGTCAGATATGTTGATGCAGTTATATTTGGAGGCACAGTTGATGCAGTTATATTTGGAGGCACAGTCAGATATGTTGATGCAGTTATATTTGGAGGCAGTCAGATATGTTGATGCAGTTATATTTGGAGGCACAGTCAGACATGTTGATGCAGTTATATTTGGAGGCACAGTCAGATATGTTGATGGAGTTATATTTGGAGGTACAGTCAGATATGTTGATGCAGTTATATTTGGAGGCAGTCAGACATGTTGATGCAGTTATATTTGGAGGCACAATCAGATATGTTGATGCAGTTATATTTGGAGGCACAGTCAGATATGTTGATGCAGTTATATTTGGAGGCACAGTCAGACATGTTGATGCAGTTATATTTGGAGGCACAGTCAGATATGTTGATGCAGTTATATTTGGAGGCACAGTCAGATATGTTGATGCAGTTATATTTGGAGGCACAGTCAGATATGTTGATGCAGTTATATTTGGAGGCACAGTCAGATATGTTGATGCAGTTATATTTGGAGGCACAGTCAGATATGTTGATGCAGTTATATTTGGAGGCACAGTCAGATATGTTGATGCAGTTATATTTGGAGGCACAGTCAGATATGTTGATGCAGTTATATTTGGAGGCACAGTTGATGCAGTTATATTTGGAGGCACAGTCAGATATGTTGATGCAGTTATATTTGGAGGCACAGTCAGATATGTTGATGCAGTTATATTTGGAGGCACAGTCAGATATGTTGATGCAGTTATATTTGGAGGCACAGTCAGATATGTTGATGCAGTTATATTTGGAGGCACAGTCAGATATGTTGATGCAGTTATATTTGGAGGCACAGTCAGATATGTTGATGCAGTTATATTTGGAGGCACAGTCAGATATGTTGATGCAGTTATATTTGGAGGCACAGTCAGATATGTTGATGCAGTTATATTTGGAGGCACAGTCAGATATGTTGATGCAGTTATATTTGGAGGTACAGTCAGATGTTGATGCAGTTATATTTGGAGGCAGTCAGATATGTTGATGCAGTTATATTTGGAGGCACAGTCAGATATGTTGATGCAGTTATATTTGGAGGCACAGTCAGATATGTTGATGCAGTTATATTTGGAGGCACAGTCAGACATGTTGATGCAGTTATATTTGGAGGCACAGTCAGATATGTTGATGCAGTTATATTTGGAGGCACAGTCAGATATGTTGATGCAGTTATATTTGGAGGCACAGTCAGATGTTGATGCAGTTATATTTGGAGGCACAGTCAGATATGTTGATGCAGTTATATTTGGAGGCACAGTCAGATATGTTGATGCAGTTATATTTGGAGGCACAGTCAGATATGTTGATGCAGTTATATTTGGAGGCACAGTCAGATATGTTGATGCAGTTATATTTGGAGGCACAGTCAGATATGTTGATGCAGTTATATTTGGAGGCACAGTCAGATATGTTGATGCAGTTATATTTGGAGGCACAGTCAGATATGTTGATGCAGTTATATTTGGAGGCACAGTCAGATATGTTGATGCAGTTATATTTGGAGGCACAGTCAGATATGTTGATGCAGTTATATTTGGAGGTACAGTCAGATATGTTGATGCAGTTATATTTGGAGGCACAGTCAGATATGTTGATGCAGTTATATTTGGAGGCACAGTCAGATATGTTGATGCAGTTATATTTGGAGGCACAGTCAGATATGTTGATGCAGTTATATTTGGAGGCACAGTCAGATATGTTGATGCAGTTATATTTGGAGGCACAGTCAGATATGTTGATGCAGTTATATTTGGAGGCACAGTCAGATATGTTGATGCAGTTATATTTGGAGGCACAGTCAGATATGTTGATGCAGTTATATTTGGAGGCACAGTCAGATATGTTGATGCAGTTATATTTGGAGGCACAGTCAGATATGTTGATGCAGTTATATTTGGAGGCACAGTCAGATATGTTGATGCAGTTATATTTGGAGGCACAGTCAGATATGTTGATGCAGTTATATTTGGAGGCACAGTCAGATATGTTGATGCAGTTATATTTGGAGGCACAGTCAGATATGTTGATGCAGTTATATTTGGAGGCACAGTCAGATATGTTGATGCAGTTATATTTGGAGGCACAGTCAGATATGTTGATGCAGTTATATTTGGAGGCACAGTCAGATATGTTGATGCAGTTATATTTGGAGGCACAGTCAGATATGTTGATGCAGTTATATTTGGAGGCACAGTCAGATATGTTGATGCAGTTATATTTGGAGGCAGTCAGATATGTTGATGCAGTTATATTTGGAGGCACAGTCAGATATGTTGATGCAGTGAGATTTGGAGGCACAGTCATATGTTGATGCAGTTATATTTGGAGGCACAGTGAGATATGTTGATGCAGTTATATTTGGAGGCACAGTCAGATATGTTGATGCAGTTATATTTGGAGGCACAGTCAGATATGTTGATGCAGTTATATTTGGAGGCACAGTCAGATATGTTGATGCAGTTATATTTGGAGGCACAGTCAGATATGTTGATGCAGTTATATTTGGAGGCACAGTCAGATATGTTGATGCAGTTATATTTGGAGGCACAGTCAGATGTTGATGCAGTTATATTTGGAGGCACAGTCAGATATGTTGATGCAGTTATATTTGGAGGCACAGTCAGATATGTTGATGCAGTTATATTTGGAGGCACAGTCAGATATGTTGATGCAGTTATATTTGGAGGCACAGTCAGATATGTTGATGCAGTTATATTTGGAGGCACAGTCAGATATGTTGATGCAGTTATATTTGGAGGCACAGTCAGATATGTTGATGCAGTTATATTTGGAGGCACAGTCAGATATGTTGATGCAGTTATATTTGGAGGCACAGTCAGATATGTTGATGCAGTTATATTTGGAGGCACAGTCAGATATGTTGATGCAGTTATATTTGGAGGTACAGTCAGATATGTTGATGCAGTTATATTTGGAGGCACAGTCAGATATGTTGATGCAGTTATATTTGGAGGCACAGTCAGATATGTTGATGCAGTTATATTTGGAGGCACAGTCAGATATGTTGATGCAGTTATATTTGGAGGCACAGTCAGATATGTTGATGCAGTTATATTTGGAGGCACAGTCAGATATGTTGATGCAGTTATATTTGGAGGCACAGTCAGATATGTTGATGCAGTTATATTTGGAGGCACAGTCAGATATGTTGATGCAGTTATATTTGGAGGCACAGTCAGATATGTTGATGCAGTTATATTTGGAGGCACAGTCAGATATGTTGATGCAGTTATATTTGGAGGCACAGTCAGATATGTTGATGCAGTTATATTTGGAGGCACAGTCAGATATGTTGATGCAGTTATATTTGGAGGCACAGTCAGATATGTTGATGCAGTTATATTTGGAGGCACAGTCAGATATGTTGATGCAGTTATATTTGGAGGCACAGTCAGATATGTTGATGCAGTTATATTTGGAGGCACAGTCAGATATGTTGATGCAGTTATATTTGGAGGCACAGTCAGATATGTTGATGCAGTTATATTTGGAGGCACAGTCAGATATGTTGATGCAGTTATATTTGGAGGCACAGTCAGATATGTTGATGCAGTTATATTTGGAGGCACAGTCAGATATGTTGATGCAGTTATATTTGGAGGCACAGTCAGATATGTTGATGCAGTTATATTTGGAGGCAGTCAGATATGTTGATGCAGTTATATTTGGAGGCACAGTCAGATATGTTGATGCAGTTATATTTGGAGGCACAGTCAGATATGTTGATGCAGTTATATTTGGAGGCACAGTCAGATATGTTGATGCAGTTATATTTGGAGGCACAGTCAGATATGTTGATGCAGTTATATTTGGAGGCACAGTCAGATATGTTGATGCAGTTATATTTGGAGGCACAGTCAGATATGTTGATGCAGTTATATTTGGAGGCACAGTCAGATATGTTGATGCAGTTATATTTGGAGGCACAGTCAGATATGTTGATGCAGTTATATTTGGAGGCACAGTCAGATATGTTGATGCAGTTATATTTGGAGGCACAGTCAGATATGTTGATGCAGTTATATTTGGAGGCACAGTCAGATATGTTGATGCAGTTATATTTGGAGGCACAGTCAGATATGTTGATGCAGTTATATTTGGAGGCACAGTCAGATATGTTGATGCAGTTATATTTGGAGGCACAGTCAGATATGTTGATGCAGTTATATTTGGAGGCACAGTCAGATATGTTGATGCAGTTATATTTGGAGGCACAGTCAGATATGTTGATGCAGTTATATTTGGAGGCACAGTCAGATATGTTGATGCAGTTATATTTGGAGGCACAGTCAGATATGTTGATGCAGTTATATTTGGAGGCACAGTCAGATATGTTGATGCAGTTATATTTGGAGGCACAGTCAGATATGTTGATGCAGTTATATTTGGAGGCACAGTCAGATATGTTGATGCAGTTATATTTGGAGGCACAGTCAGATATGTTGATGCAGTTATATTTGGAGGCACAGTCAGATATGTTGATGCAGTTATATTTGGAGGCACAGTCAGATATGTTGATGCAGTTATATTTGGAGGCACAGTCAGATATGTTGATGCAGTTATATTTGGAGGCACAGTTGATGCAGTTATATTTGGAGGCACAGTCAGATATGTTGATGCAGTTATATTTGGAGGCACAGTCAGATATGTTGATGCAGTTATATTTGGAGGCACAGTCAGATAT
Source organism: Ilyophis sp. 1 JC-2022 (assembly GCA_022702515.1). NCBI lineage: Eukaryota > Metazoa > Chordata > Actinopteri > Anguilliformes > Synaphobranchidae > Ilyophis > Ilyophis sp. 1 JC-2022. Next base: position 5,785 of record JAKUDI010000023.1, on the reverse strand, counting down.
GTTGATGCAGTTATATTTGGAGGCACAGTCAGATATGTTGATGCAGTTATATTTGGAGGCAGTCAGATATGTTGATGCAGTTATATTTGGAGGCACAGTCAGATATGTTGATGCAGTTATATTTGGAGGCACAGTCAGATATGTTGATGCAGTTATATTTGGAGGCACAGTCAGATATGTTGATGCAGTTATATTTGGAGGAACAGTCAGATATGTTGATGCAGTTATATTTGGAGGCACAGTCAGATATGTTGATGCAGTTATATTTGGAGGCACAGTCAGATATGTTGATGCAGTTATATTTGGAGGCACAGTCAGATATGTTGATGCAGTTATATTTGGAGGCACAGTCAGATATGTTGATGCAGTTATATTTGGAGGCACAGTCAGATATGTTGATGCAGTTATATTTGGAGGCACAGTCAGATATGTTGATGCAGTTATATTTGGAGGCACAGTCAGATATGTTGATGCAGTTATATTTGGAGGCACAGTCAGATATGTTGATGCAGTTATATTTGGAGGCACAGTCAGATATGTTGATGCAGTTATATTTGGAGGCACAGTCAGATATGTTGATGCAGTTATATTTGGAGGCACAGTCAGATATGTTGATGCAGTTATATTTGGAGGCACAGTCAGATATGTTGATGCAGTTATATTTGGAGGCACAGTCAGATATGTTGATGCAGTTATATTTGGAGGCACAGTCAGATATGTTGATGCAGTTATATTTGGAGGCACAGTCAGATATGTTGATGCAGTTATATTTGGAGGCACAGTCAGATATGTTGATGCAGTTATATTTGGAGGCACAGTCAGATATGTTGATGCAGTTATATTTGGAGGCACAGTCAGATATGTTGATGCAGTTATATTTGGAGGCACAGTCAGATATGTTGATGCAGTTATATTTGGAGGCACAGTCAGATATGTTGATGCAGTTATATTTGGAGGCACAGTCAGATATGTTGATGCAGTTATATTTGGAGGCACAGTCAGATATGTTGATGCAGTTATATTTGGAGGCACAGTCAGATATGTTGATGCAGTTATATTTGGAGGCACAGTCAGATATGTTGATGCAGTTATATTTGGAGGCACAGTCAGATATGTTGATGCAGTTATATTTGGAGGCACAGTCAGATATGTTGATGCAGTTATATTTGGAGGCACAGTCAGATATGTTGATGCAGTTATATTTGGAGGCACAGTCAGATATGTTGATGCAGTTATATTTGGAGGCACAGTCAGATATGTTGATGCAGTTATATTTGGAGGCAGTCAGATATGTTGATGCAGTTATATTTGGAGGCACAGTCAGATATGTTGATGCAGTTATATTTGGAGGCACAGTCAGATATGTTGATGCAGTTATATTTGGAGGCACAGTCAGATATGTTGATGCAGTTATATTTGGAGGCACAGTCAGATATGTTGATGCAGTTATATTTGGAGGCACAGTCAGATATGTTGATGCAGTTATATTTGGAGGCACAGTCAGATATGTTGATGCAGTTATATTTGGAGGCACAGTCAGATATGTTGATGCAGTTATATTTGGAGGCACAGTCAGATATGTTGATGCAGTTATATTTGGAGGCACAGTCAGATATGTTGATGCAGTTATATTTGGAGGCACAGTCAGATATGTTGATGCAGTTATATTTGGAGGCACAGTCAGATATGTTGATGCAGTTATATTTGGAGGCACAGTCAGATATGTTGATGCAGTTATATTTGGAGGCACAGTCAGATATGTTGATGCAGTTATATTTGGAGGCACAGTCAGATATGTTGATGCAGTTATATTTGGAGGCAGTCAGATATGTTGATGCAGTTATATTTGGAGGCACAGTCAGACATGTTGATGCAGTTATATTTGGAGGCACAGTCAGATATGTTGATGCAGTTATATTTGGAGGCACAGTCAGATATGTTGATGCAGTTAGATTTGGCGGCACAGTCAGATATGTTGATGCAGTTATATTTGGAGGCACAGTCAGATATGTTGATGCAGTTATATTTGGAGGCACAGTCAGATATGTTGATGCAGTTATATTTGGAGGCACAGTCAGATATGTTGATGCAGTTATATTTGGAGGCACAGTCAGATATGTTGATGCAGTTATATTTGGAGGCACAGTCAGATATGTTGATGCAGTTATATTTGGAGGCACAGTCAGATATGTTGATGCAGTTATATTTGGAGGCACAGTCAGATATGTTGATGCAGTTATATTTGGAGGCACAGTCAGATATGTTGATGCAGTTATATTTGGAGGCACAGTCAGATATGTTGATGCAGTTATATTTGGAGGCACAGTCAGATATGTTGATGCAGTTATATTTGGAGGCACAGTCAGATATGTTGATGCAGTTATATTTGGAGGCACAGTCAGATATGTTGATGCAGTTATATTTGGAGGCACAGTCAGATATGTTGATGCAGTTATATTTGGAGGCACAGTCAGATATGTTGATGCAGTTATATTTGGAGGCACAGTCAGATATGTTGATGCAGTTATATTTGGAGGCACAGTCAGATATGTTGATGCAGTTATATTTGGAGGCACAGTCAGATATGTTGATGCAGTTATATTTGGAGGCACAGTCAGACATGTTGATGCAGTTATATTTGGAGGCACAGTCAGATATGTTGATGCAGTTATATTTGGAGGCACAGTCAGATATGTTGATGCAGTTATATTTGGAGGCACAGTCAGATGTTGATGCAGTTATATTTGGAGGCACAGTCAGATATGTTGATGCAGTTATATTTGGAGGCACAGTCAGATATGTTGATGCAGTTATATTTGGAGGCACAGTCAGATATGTTGATGCAGTTATATTTGGAGGCACAGTCAGATATGTTGATGCAGTTATATTTGGAGGCACAGTCAGATATGTTGATGCAGTTATATTTGGAGGCACAGTCAGATATGTTGATGCAGTTATATTTGGAGGCACAGTCAGATATGTTGATGCAGTTATATTTGGAGGCAGTCAGATATGTTGATGCAGTTATATTTGGAGGCACAGTCAGATATGTTGATGCAGTTATATTTGGAGGCACAGTCAGATATGTTGATGCAGTTATATTTGGAGGCACAGTCAGATATGTTGATGCAGTTATATTTGGAGGCACAGTCAGATATGTTGATGCAGTTATATTTGGAGGCACAGTCAGATATGTTGATGCAGTTATATTTGGAGGCACAGTCAGACATGTTGATGCAGTTATATTTGGAGGCACAGTCAGATATGTTGATGCAGTTATATTTGGAGGCACAGTCAGATATGTTGATGCAGTTATATTTGGAGGCACAGTCAGATATGTTGATGCAGTTATATTTGGAGGCACAGTCAGATATGTTGATGCAGTTATATTTGGAGGCACAGTCAGATATGTTGATGCAGTTATATTTGGAGGCACAGTCAGATATGTTGATGCAGTTATATTTGGAGGCACAGTCAGATATGTTGATGCAGTTATATTTGGAGGCACAGTCAGATATGTTGATGCAGTTATATTTGGAGGCACAGTCAGATATGTTGATGCAGTTATATTTGGAGGCACAGTCAGATATGTTGATGCAGTTATATTTGGAGGCACAGTCAGATATGTTGATGCAGTTATATTTGGAGGCACAGTCAGATATGTTGATGCAGTTATATTTGGAGGCACAGTCAGATATGTTGATGCAGTTATATTTGGAGGCACAGTCAGATATGTTGATGCAGTTATATTTGGAGGCACAGTCAGATATGTTGATGCAGTTATATTTGGAGGCACAGTCAGACATGTTGATGCAGTTATATTTGGAGGCACAGTCAGATATGTTGATGCAGTTATATTTGGAGGCACAGTCAGATATGTTGATGCAGTTATATTTGGAGGCACAGTCAGACATGTTGATGCAGTTATATTTGGAGGCACAGTCAGATATGTTGATGCAGTTATATTTGGAGGCACAGTCAGATATGTTGATGCAGTTATATTTGGAGGCACAGTCAGATATGTTGATGCAGTTATATTTGGAGGCAGTCAGATATGTTGATGCAGTTATATTTGGAGGCACAGTCAGATATGTTGATGCAGTTATATTTGGAGGCACAGTTGATGCAGTTATATTTGGAGGCACAGTCAGATATGTTGATGCAGTTATATTTGGAGGCACAGTCAGATATGTTGATGCAGTTATATTTGGAGGCACAGTCAGACATGTTGATGCAGTTATATTTGGAGGCACAGTCAGATATGTTGATGCAGTTATATTTGGAGGCACAGTCAGATATGTTGATGCAGTTATATTTGGAGGCACAGTCAGATATGTTGATGCAGTTATATTTGGAGGCACAGTCAGATATGTTGATGCAGTTATATTTGGAGGCACAGTCAGATATGTTGATGCAGTTATATTTGGAGGCACAGTCAGATATGTTGATGCAGTTATATTTGGAGGCACAGTCAGATATGTTGATGCAGTTATATTTGGAGGCACAGTCAGATATGTTGATGCAGTTATATTTGGAGGCACAGTCAGATATGTTGATGCAGTTATATTTGGAGGCACAGTCAGATATGTTGATGCAGTTATATTTGGAGGCACAGTCAGATATGTTGATGCAGTTATATTTGGAGGCACAGTCAGATATGTTGATGCAGTTATATTTGGAGGCACAGTCAGACATGTTGATGCAGTTATATTTGGAGGCACAGTCAGATATGTTGATGCAGTTATATTTGGAGGCACAGTCAGATATGTTGATGCAGTTATATTTGGAGGCACAGTCAGATATGTTGATGCAGTTATATTTGGAGGCACAGTCAGATATGTTGATGCAGTTATATTTGGAGGCACAGTCAGATATGTTGATGCAGTTATATTTGGAGGCACAGTCAGATATGTTGATGCAGTTATATTTGGAGGCACAGTCAGATATGTTGATGCAGTTATATTTGGAGGCACAGTCAGATATGTTGATGCAGTTATATTTGGAGGTACAGTCAGATGTTGATGCAGTTATATTTGGAGGCACAGTCAGATATGTTGATGCAGTTATATTTGGAGGCACAGTCAGATATGTTGATGCAGTTATATTTGGAGGCACAGTTGATGCAGTTATATTTGGAGGCACAGTCAGATATGTTGATGCAGTTATATTTGGAGGCACAGTCAGATATGTTGATGCAGTTATATTTGGAGGCACAGTCAGATATGTTGATGCAGTTATATTTGGAGGCACAGTCAGATGTTGATGCAGTTATATTTGGAGGCAGTCAGATATGTTGATGCAGTTATATTTGGAGGCACAGTCAGATATGTTGATGCAGTTATATTTGGAGGCACAGTTGATGCAGTTATATTTGGAGGCACAGTCAGACATGTTGATGCAGTTATATTTGGAGGCACAGTCAGATATGTTGATGCAGTTATATTTGGAGGCACAGTCAGACATGTTGATGCAGTTATATTTGGAGGCACAGTCAGATATGTTGATGCAGTTATATTTGGAGGCACAGTCAGATATGTTGATGCAGTTATATTTGGAGGCACAGTCAGATATGTTGATGCAGTTATATTTGGAGGCACAGTCAGATATGTTGATGCAGTTATATTTGGAGGCACAGTCAGATATGTTGATGCAGTTATATTTGGAGGCACAGTCAGATATGTTGATGCAGTTATATTTGGAGGTACAGTCAGATGTTGATGCAGTTATATTTGGAGGCAGTCAGATATGTTGATGCAGTTATATTTGGAGGCACAGTCAGATATGT
>JAKUDI010000229.1:0-25000 GCA_022702515.1 Ilyophis sp. 1 JC-2022 | reverse complement strand
ATCTAATGGCATAATTTATTTTTTAACATAAAAATCTGCAATTCTATCTCTTCTCCCAGTGGTCCCTATTTTTGAAGACTTACCCTAATGACTTATGTACTGTTATTAGTGAACCAGTTTTTTTCCTGCATAAAGCCAATTTCAATTGATTGTATGTTTTGAATAGGCACTTTGGGAGAACTAAACATGCATCTCAACCCACTGAGGTCATTGTGGAACATTTGCTTGGCTTTTCAGGGAGACATAATAGGTTGAAAGAGGCCGCAAAGTCTAAGCTTGAGGGTCAGGGTGGAAATGTTGTGTAAAAAAACACAAACGCACAATTAGAGACCCACATGATCACTGAAAAGCCATTTTCCTTACAGACGCTCCATCACACCTCCCATCAGCTCTGCCCTGAGATTCCAACCCTATTTTGGGCCTGGTCACATAAAGCTCTTCCTATCCCAATCACCACCCTTGCTGTGCTCACAAATAAGAGGCATCTTCCACCTGGCTGTTTATGGGTGATAAACCATTCAAACACGCCACATGTCCAGATGGTCACTCTCCCTGACTCTCGCCACCACTGAGAAGCAACGATAGAGGGACACGACCACCAAACAGTATTTAAAGGTGAAAAGCTCATATGTTGAAGGCTAATGTACATGGACGTCGGTAGCAAAACAATGTTCCCCATATCTGCTTATGAGAAGCAGTTGGCTTACTTGGTTCTAGGCACAGCCTCAATTATCAATAAATTACTGAAATACTGAATTTGCATGTGATAGTCTCAGCCAACTGCTCCAGCATACAGACATACAAATATTATAGATTTTTTTTCTCACCAAAGCAACATCATCCAATCATTTAAAATAAATATTAGTCACCCAGCAATTGGCACAAAATGGTAATATCAAGCTGATTTATGACACCATCCCATCAATGGCAAGTGTTATGTGGTCAAATATTTTTACTCTATACATTTAAAAACAAATACTAAACAAACATACAAATTATTTAAATGTTCCAGTATTACACTGGCAGATTTTAACACCTTGCTTAGCACATACAGTAAATAATGTGTCACCTCATCACTTGAAATCCACAACTATGAAAAATGCCAAATTCTCACATTAGATGACTAGATAAAAAAAATTCAGCATACAATATTATTACAATTATTACAGAGAACAGACCCATAACAGCAAAGCCCCACTCACTTGCTACAGAGCCCAACAGCCCTGATTTTACAATGCAGGGAACCTAAAATCACTCGCTAGCTTGATGCCAGCACTAACCTTTTCCCCTTGCAATGCAGGCACAGAATCCCGTAAACTGTGGAAGCTGTCTTTGATGTGGTCCCTACGTTTGCGCTCCAGCGCATTGTGATGTGCCCGTTTGTCTGCCTGAAAGGAGAGAGTAGTCAGATCAACACTCCCCAATAATATTACACGTGAAAATACACAATGTTCTGTCCCACTCTACTTGGGTTTTTGCGTGCAAACCCATTTTGGAGAGTCCAAATTCACTGCCATCCTTTCAGAGTCCACTGTGTCCATTTTTTTCACTCTGAGCTTTTCTCAAAAATCTGATTCTTGCGAGATGTTAACAGCAGCTAATGTAACTATACTCTAATTATGTAATTCAAACACAGACATGAATGGTGGACAAAAATGCCTCTCCTGGAAAGCTGTATAAGTGGGCAATATTTAGGAGCGATCAATTTGGTTATGCATTCAAATGTTTGTATGCAAAATATTTCCCACAATATTTATATTTATTTGCATAGGATCTGAATTACCGCCAACATTGATTCTGTTACGTTTTCTAGTGTGTGTATAACCATTATTCCCAAGCCGTCAACAGCCTATGTGATGCTAAATAACACTAAGTTACTACTACAATATTTTGATAAGAGCAAATTATTTAAAAATTTCCCCTCTTTTACATGTAGCCTACTATGTGAACAATTGATGAGACAAATCATTTTACAAAACAGCAATACACTGCATGCCCACCTCTACTCACTAATATTGAACCAATCGGACATTGAACAATCTCAAACAGTTTGACTCCTTAAGATAGGAGTAATTTCTTTGGATGCTCCAAAGTTAATAAACATGTGTGCCACCAGCCAATCCAATGATACTATCCATCCATTATCTAACCCGCTTAGTCCTGGTCAGGGTCGCAAGGGGGCTGGAGACTACCCAGCATGCATTGGGCGAGAGGCAGGAATACACTCTGGACAGGTCGCCAATCCATCACAGGGTACACACACCATTCACTCACACACTCATACCTATGGGCAATTTAGATTCCCCAATTAGCCTAACCGGCAGGTCCTTGGACTGTAGGAGGAAACCGGAGTACTCAGAAACTCTATCTAGCCACTGCACCACTCCAATGATACCATTTGTGCATAATATGAACGACAACCACTAAGATCTCTTAATGTCATATGTTTTATTATTAACCTTGGGTAGGTTGACTAAGCATGCATGCTCTTTTACAGCAATGCCGCGTTAATGCCCTCCCCTAACCCGCATGGTTTTGGACATAAAATATAGGCTACCTATTCATAGCCACTTAAATTGAACAAATTTTCAGAATCATTAAGCTACCTATGCTGTGCGATCACTCAAGTGACACCATCTAGACTACCTAACTTACTGACATAAAATACAAATCTGGAGACTGATAAGGTGCAATTGTGCATGCCATTTCCGGTCGTGTACGTCCTTGGCTGACCGGTCAGTCTGTATTTTTTCTCTTGCTCACTTTCAAACCATTTCAATATATACGCGATATAAGTATACAAAAATGTAGGCCTAATGATCTAAATGTACTATATTTTTGTTAAACAACACTGTCCTTAAAAACAATTATTTGTTAAGCAACACTAATGATCTCAAATAAAATAGTACCGTTACTAACAGAAGGCTATTTTGTTGTTCACATGATTCCAGTCATTTGTACATGCATTCACTGGCCAGTTTGGTTTGCTTGCTTCAAAATCTCTCTCGTTTATGTCTATGTTTTTGAATTTCTGAAATGACGCTCACAACTTTTTATAAAATTTGCCATGTAAAGGTTATATTGGTGATTTCTATTTGATGTCAAACAACACTGAAAATTAGGAATACAAAGAACAGATAACTAGTGCTGCTTTCAATCGAGTCAAAAATCCAGTGCTATTTGCACAGGTGAAATTGCCGCTTATAACTGAAGCACCAGTCGGTCAGTCAGTTTGCAAAATGGCAAGTGCATGAGAAAAGCCCACAGTCAGAGGTTCTTCCGACATCATTTAAGTCTGCTGTTCTGGATTTAGTGTTAGCAAAATAGTAGCGATGGGAAAAAGTGGTGGATTTCTTATCTGTTCTGTAGTTACTTCGATAACCTTCTGTATGCACTTACTGTACGTCGCTTTGGATAAAAGCGTCTGCTAAATGAATGTAATGTAATGTAATGTAATAAAACAATGTCTAAGTGCAAACATTGCTTCACAAGTGTGCCATATGCTAATACAAACATGACGGCCCATTTTCAACGACATCACCCTGGTGTGTCTCTTACAAGTACAAGGAGAGTCAGGAGGAGAACAGCTTCACCTCCCCGCAGAATTTAAACACCCTTAGCCTGTAATGTTGGTATTATTTTCTGTTTGAAAATAACAACGTGGGAGTTTTTCTCCCTTTGAAAGCAAAACCTGCGAAAACCTGTTTGTTCTCAAACTTTTGACATTGATTTATTTACATGTTCAGAACAATTTTTAATAACTTTAAAAAAATAAAAAATACATTTTAATAAATACAATTTTATTGTGATTTTGATGAGATGTTCAATCAGCAGCAAGGTCGCACAGCTTCCATGTGATAGGTTTTAGTCAATCTCATGGAAGGTGCAAGGCTGCTGATTGGCCGTCTTATCAACATTCAAAGGAAGGCAATACACAACAAGGTGATGGTGATCGTTATTGCGCTCAAAAAAAAAATTCAACTGCCCAGCCAAGACTTGTACATAATAAGGTTGTTTTTGCAAAACATGTATGTTGTAGCCTAAGCCCTAAACTTGCCTTTATTTTTTATTCACAATCATGAGCAAGAACATTGTTCCATTACAGTGGGGATGCTTGACAGGCATTCCTTAAAGCACAACCTCCTGTGATATTACAGGCCTGTTGCAACTTCAAAAGTTTAGCATTTTGAAATTAATCAAATTCTGCTTTCAAGGGTCAGTTCTGCCGTTCTGTCCAGATATCCAAGCTCAAATAAAACCAACAGCCCAAAAAGAATCACTGTGAGACTGGCTTAACAGTCAGGGGGAAAAAAATATACAGTCAAAATACAACACAAATTAAAAAGACAAACTTTTAAAAAGCCTGACAATTGCAAAAACCACCATTTCCCTCAAAAAGAAGTACTGCCGTAGCACATTTCTTTCAATAGAGGCCATACCTTCAGTGTAATGTGTATCTTCGGGTGACCTACGATTTATTGAATTGAAGGATCTCTTATTTCCTTGGTCAATGAGATCTTCAATGACTACACACTTGAGCCACATCCTTTGAATGGAGTAAGAAAGACTGCACCACTTTGCATGCTTAATATTGGCCCAAAAACTAAATTTATTATCCGATAATATGCTATTAATTTTTGTTATTAATATGCAATCCAAAATTCTAAACTCAAAACAGTGAGCGGTGGAGGTAAGAAAAACCCTTAAGAAATGGTCCAAAAACTGCGAGTGACGGCATGGTTTCTCCAGTCATAATCATTCTATTATTCTTCTCACGTAATTAGGCATCATATTTGAGATTGGATATGAATATACGTCTGTAGCTTTTGCTGCAAAAAGCTAGAAAAATAAAAAGAATTAACGTACGAAGAGTGTCAAATCCACCAGAAACATGTGCGTGTACAAAAAAAATGGTAGGTGTGTATACGCAGTATAAGGGCACATTATTTTCACACACTTGTTTTTACATTATCCACACTAGGGGTACACATTTAGTCTTGGTTTAATAAACATTCCAGTCAGAAAAAAAAAATATATATATGGTTTATGATTATGATACAGATATACAGTCCTATCATTGTGCTGGGAAAACATTCCGCAGACAAGGTAGAGCCTGCCAGCCCAGGTAAGGTCCCTGCACTCTTCAGCACCATCCCATAATAATTTTGCCCTCAACTGCACCTTGAGTTGAGGGCACCTTTAGTATTCTTAAACCTTAATGGTACATTTAGCAAAACAATTCCATACAACTGTTCAATCCACAAACTAGTGGCTACGTTGATGTGCGTGTTAATTGTGAACTAATCGCATTTAGGGAGATTCGTTTGACTGGTTTTGTTGGCAGAACAATTTTCCTACTTGATTCCTCCATTAGAATTTCTTAAAGACAGGGGTCTGAACGTCATCATAAAACTCTCCTTGTTTGTTAAATTCACTGGTAATATTTAAACAATAACAAAATAAACCATATTCATATTTTTATTAAACAATTTGTAGTTTTTTTTTTTTTTAATTAACAAAAAATAAATAGCAAAAATATGGAACGAGCTTGGAAAGAAAATACACCAGTCCACTTGATATGGCTTGAGGCCTACAGGAAAAGGCCCAGCCCAACTAGCAGCTTCAACGCTGCCTTGTAGCCTGATCGCCGTTCTCTGCTGGATGCAGCATCGGCATCCCAAACGTCACACAGTGCTTAAATGTGTTCACACGTCTCACTGAGACTACAACAAAAGTCTGGATGTTTTTTTGTGAGGGTATGTGAAGGCTGTGCTCCTCTTCACAGTTTCAGTCTCAGGTATTTTACACAGTGTCAGCCAGAAAACGTTTGGCAGCTAACGTCATGTTACCCATGTTCCATCAGCACCAAACTGAACTAACCTTACACAGACTAGCTTGTCGAACTACATTAGGTAGTTGGTTAGTAGTTAGCTACCTAGTAGTGCAAATTAATATTTCACAAGCATTAAAATCGACCGCTCATTAAACCACTAATGCAAACCTATGAATGAGGTCTGACAGGCGCGTCGTTAGATAGCTAGCTAATGTTAGCAACCTGCAGAACTCTTGTACCAGAAGCATCAGCCTTATTGCTTTTCAGCATGATTTTAGGTCGACTAGCGCACTTTTAACAAGACTGTAGTTATCATTTTGTATATGAACCCAAAGCTAGCAGGCTAACGTTAATAAATAACTGGAAGTGTGTTGATCGAGGTTCCTTTTTTAAAATATGTATTACTCAGAAAGAGCTCGGCAGAATGATTAGTATCATCTACCCAACAAGGTTAAGTTAGATAGTCCACCGTTTTGATTACATAATTACCATGAGCTGATATTGATTAATTTTAGCTAGCAAGGTACACATTGAATTACAGTCAACATTAGCGAGGTTGTTGCTTCCACTTGGCAGATTCTCTCGTACGATCTGGTTCTTCAAGTGAGCTACATTTCAGTTCCGCCACATCATAACTAACACTGATCAATGAACTAACGTTAGCAAACCGGACAAACTGTAGGAATAGTAACCACGAAAGGAAATGCTACGTTCATTTCTTCTAAATATAGGACACGCGGAGATTTGTGGGTTGGGATTACCCTTTCACGCACTGCAAGCTCAATGGTAACGTTATCTAGAATAAGCGTTAGCTGAATTAATAATAAATAAATAAAAAACCAAAGCACAAGGTAACAGATCTGGCGTTTCAACATTTTCAACAACCTGTCCTTCTAACGTTACTTTGCCTGATGAGTTGCCACGCTATTGATCATAGCACTAGAAGCAGAGGATATTCGCTCATCTGTGCTGTTCTGCCCTTGTCACTGCGGCGCCCCTTTAGCTACATTTACAGGAGTTTCCTTACTATGATAACAGGGCAGGCTACCCAACCACAAAAACCCAATATCATTTCCAATGTGGATCTAATTTACAGCTGGCCTTACATTGTGCTGGGTAGTTGTCTAGTCAAGTTAAATAATGGGAACGTTATAGGTGTCGATAGCTACAAACAAAAACGTTATTTTTGTTATTTAGCCAAGTTAGCCATTCTGTCTGAAAAATACAAATAGCTAAGTACGTTAAAATTGTAGCAATTTGTAGCTCGGTAGCTAACTACCCACCAAGTTAACTTGCGATCTACATAGCAAACGTGTTAACGAAGTGCAGCTAATTAGCTAGCTCATCGATGTCTTGCGTTAATTAAGTAACGATATGCAAAGCTAACCAGTTACTAGCAATACTATGCGTTAGCTAAATTGTCTAGTTAGCCTGTTACTAGCACTAACTTACTAGCACTTACTAGCTATGCCTATGTTATCTACATCGAACCGAAAACATAATCACATCATTTGACTACATAACCCAGGTTAGCTAGCTAATCTAAGAATCCATGGTGCGGCGGATCGCTCAGCTCCTTAACCTAGCTATGGTTAGCTAGCCAACAACCACCCAGTAGTAAAGGCTGAAAACACAAAACACAAGGCGTTTTTATTCTCAAGATTTAACGTTAGCCATCTAGCTAACATCGACTAGAACAAGTCCAAATAGAAAATGAGTAGCTGCTTACGTCACTATCAACCTCGATGTCATCGTTATCGCTCATTCTTCGGTGAAATATTTGATCTAGTAAAAGAACAGCTAAAAACAAAAATGGAATAAAAACCAAAACGAAATGAACAAATAAGCTACCCTCTCGCTGTCGGGATGCAACGAGATCAACGTGCTCACACGTGATCCATCACAGGGAGTTTCTTTAACCATGACACGCTGGTGCGACATTAACGTTTTACATGGGATTTGTAGTTCTCTATTTGTAAAACCCGTCCTGTTTAAACAATTCACTGGACTACATTTCCTAGAAATCTTATCCAGTGGGCGCATTCTGGCAACGCAAAGGCACCGTCTTGCGTTTATAAATCAGCGCCGTCCATTTGACTTGACGTGCCAATGCCTTCTTGTCAATGTGATCTGTTAGCTAACAGCATAAAAATGCCTAAAAGTGGTTGTTTGGTGGGATTTACTACAAATAAGGTAAAAAACCCCAGAATTGCAGTTTTATATCATTCCGAACCGCCAAATGGAGCCCATAAGATGAGAAAAGTGGATCCGAGCAGGCATTTTTTTCACAGGTAGCCTAAGTCAAATAAGTTATCCAATTGTTAATTTACGGCTAACTATATTGCTGTAAGTAACGCTAAAACATTTTGACCATATGCAAATTGTTTGTAGTGGTATGTGAATAAATCGGAGTGCTGTAACGTTACAGTAGCCTATTATATTTGCAAGTGCAAAATATTATCATCCACTAACAAAAAAGTTGTGGGCATCATCGTTGTAAGCTTGTAGATTCCTAACAAACGGTGAGACAAAGAAAAAGCAATTATTTGTTAAATGGTTGTCTTTGTAAATAATGGTCTCAAAATGACCCTTCTAGCACATATATATGTGGATGGATCCCTTTAAAGGTTGTTTCTCCTGACATTTTTCCCCATAGAGTTCTATAGAAAAATGGGTCAGGAGAAATAACCCTTGCAGTGATCCATCCACATCTACTCCATATCTGGCAACAGAGTGATGGTTTGGTGCTCGTTCGATAGCTCAGACCCTTGATGACTTACAGCCATTTAGCCAGCCATGTGTTCCATACTGTACCAGTGTAATTTATAGCTGAATCTAGTCTCACCCCCCAATTCCCATAGAGATCCATTCAAATGCAGAGAGCTTATAGTATCGCTTGTAACAGTACCTGGAAATAAGATATCGAGAGTCTTTTGATGTTGATGGGTCACAGACTTCAGGAAGTAACAGCATGCAAAGAATATGCGACCACATATTAAATATCATACTTTAAAAATATGTTAAAGCAAAGAGTATGAATACTTATGTAAATTAAAGATTTCAGTTTTCGATAATACATTATGTTTTAAACATGTTTTCACTTAGTCATCATGGGCTATTTTGTGTAGAATTTTGAGAGAAAAATGAACTCAATCTATTGTAGAACATGTCTGTAATGTAATAAAATGTGGAGAAGGTGAAAGAGGTGGGCAGACTTTCTGACTTGACTGTACGATCGCGAACTAAGAGGATTCTGTAAATACAAGTAATAAGCATTTTTCTTACGTATTTTTGTTTCGTGTATAGGCTAATTCAAATAATTTATAAAGTATTATTTTCTTCAATGTTGTTAGCAAGCTACCAGAAAAGACTACCAAAATGTCGGCAGGTCGGACCATTTAATTTAAAAAAATAAATACGTAAGATAAATGCTTATTGCTTGTATTGACTTACTTTGTATATCGTATATCGATCGTATATGTGCTAGAAGTGTCATTTTGAGACCTTTTTAGCTTTCCCATAGAAGTGAACAGTAGTGCCTGGCTCCAAGACCGACTATCGACTGCCGGCCGGCCCTGACACTGCACCGCTCCGGTATAATACCATATAGGCTAAGACTAGGTTAGACTCATTAACAACAACAACAATATGTTTTCACTTTATTCAGTCTGCCTATGTGTATCTGAAATTCTTCAGTGATTAACATATAGCCTACAATACCAAGGTAAAACACCATAGCTTCAGCGCGGTAAACAGTAACTTCACTTTATTCAAGCTATTATGCGTGTGTTAGAAATACTTCGATGACAGATATTATACAAAGGTATAACACAGGTAACGTCAGCGCCGTAAACAGTAACTCCACTTTGATGCACAGCAAGCAAAACAAAGGCAGAGTAGCTACCTTAACTCAACTCGAACGTTTCACAGTGCCGTGAAACAAAGGCAAAGGAACCGTAACTGATGTTTAGTCCTTCTGCCTTGGCTTCTGTAGCACTTTTGGAAGTTACGGCAAAGACAACCCACTATTTTCTCAAAAAAACAACAACACAATTGACTCAAGATATTTCTCCACATGATAAAGCGGGTCTTTATAGTTCAGAAAATGTAAAAAACAAATTTTCGACC
The DNA here is from genome assembly GCA_022702515.1 of Ilyophis sp. 1 JC-2022. Taxonomy (NCBI): domain Eukaryota; kingdom Metazoa; phylum Chordata; class Actinopteri; order Anguilliformes; family Synaphobranchidae; genus Ilyophis; species Ilyophis sp. 1 JC-2022. The sequence goes on along the minus strand of JAKUDI010000229.1, from coordinate 15,039 downwards.
AAAGATGAAGTTACACCCCTTTGTCTTTGCACGGCAGTATTGCAGGCACACCCTTCTCGCCAGGTGTCACTCGAAGTGAATGGAGAGCGACAAATACCCCATTGTGGATTATCACCCAAGGGGAGCACAGAGCCAGGAAAAGATTCGGAAAACCTTCTTGGCTACAAAACAACAGGACACTATAAAAATCATTCGGCTTATCACCACCTACTCGACATTCAGCCAAATAGCGAACGGAAAAATTAAACGGAACCTGGCCAGGATTCTGCAAAACACAGACCTGCTCCAAGAATACGAAATAATTTCGGCCTACAAAAGAAACAAAATCCTGAAAAATAATCTGGTAAGTAGTAAACTACCGGAAATCAACAGTTTACCCACACAGGCCACTACAGTGAAAAACAACACTACAAACACAACATACCTTATTTAAAAAACACTCACAGCGAACACATATAACTGCATATATGTCATAAAGTGCACGCACTGTGACATAAAATATGTAGGAGAAACAGGAAATACAATTAAAACCAGATTGGCACATACATAACATAAAAAATCATAGAAAAACAGACACACACATAGTGGCTCATTTCCTACACCATGGACTTGAATCAGTGGAAATATCAGGCCTGCATTCTAACATTAACTGGACATTGGAGGACAGACGTAGGACAGAAAGACATTGGATTAGAAAACTCAACATTATTATATTCCCAGGAGGATTAAACAAACGCTGGTAAAAGCTTCAACACAAGAGGGACCAAATTCTTCCTACTTAAAGGCTGCAGTACACTGAATGGCCAGTGCTAAATTTTCTTTCCCAAGTGGTAACTTGGGAAATAAAGATTTTTTCTAAACAGAGCAACTAATGACTGGACTCATATCATGGCCAGATAACTACACAACCCAAAGTTTTACGAAAGTTCAGTTGTGCTTTAAGGCAGTATAAATGTTCACGTAATCTTATCAATTCAACCTGCCTCTGTAGGGACTTTTAAGTGTGCCAGTGAAAACATTTCACTCCCATGCTGAATACAGAGCTTACACAGTGTCTTACAGTAAATGCATTTTATACCTAAATGGTAGAGCAAACTAAGTAAAACACACGTATGTCCATATTATAGAAGTATTTATCTGTTCTTATTCTTAAAAAAAAAAAATATATATATATACTACTCAATAGAAGTTAAGGGTCCAAAATATTTGTGAATATAAATATAAGCTAACAAGCTAAAATGGTGACGACTAATGACAAAATAATTATTTAATGGCTCAAGAACAGAAAACACAAAACAAAAAACTTTTGATTAGACACTAGTTTATTACCCTGATGAAAAAAAGTCATGTGATGATTAATGCAAAATGCTCAGCCATTTTATTGCTAAAATTGGCATGCATGGAATGACACTCATGCAAAACACGTGCAAATGGTGCATGAGGTGTCAATTCACTGTTTGGTGAATTAGCTTACTCTCACACTGAAAAAATTAGAAAAATCCAACCTTTAATTGAATTACATTTATTCTGAGAAAAAAAAAGCCTCATCCAGAAATAATTATTTTTAACAAAACCACGTGTGCCATTGGCACCCCTGGTAAACATGAGTAAAAAGGGTTATAAAAAATTAATTAATCTCACACTGAAAAAAATTGAAGTAAATTTATTCTGAGAAAAAAAATCATTATTTTTAACAAAACCACGTGTGCCACAATTATTGCCCCCCCCTGCATTTAATACTTTGTACAACCTCCCTTTTCCAATAAAACAGCACTGAATCTTCTCCCGTAACATCTAATAAGGTTGGAGAATACAGAGCAAGGAATCTGAGACTTTACATTCTTCTTTACACAATCTCTCCAGATCATCCAGAGTCCTCGGTCCTCTCTTGTGCACTCTCCTCTTCAGCTCAGCCCACAGGTTTTCAATGGGGTTTAGGTCAGGGGACTGAGATGGCCATGGCAGAAGCTTGATTTTGTGTTCAGTTAACCATTTTTGTGTTGATTTGGACGTATGTTTTGGATCATTGTCCTGCTGGAAAATCCATCTACGGCCCAGTATTAGTTTCCTGGCAGAGGCAGCCAGATTCAGATTTAAAATTTCCTGGTATTTCATGGAGTTCATGCCATGTACCCTAACAAGGTTCCCAGGGCCTTTGGAGGAAAAACAGCCCCACAACATCACGGAACCTCCACCATACTTAACAGTGGGGATCAGGTTATTTTCGATATAGCCATCCTTCTTTTTACGCCAAACCCACCTTGAGTGTTGGTTGCCGAAAAGCTCAATTTTCGTTTCATCATAGAACACGGTTCCAGTCAAAGTTCCAGTAGCATTTAACAAACTCCAGGCTCTTACGTTTGTGGTGAAATGAGAGGAAAGGCTTTTTTTTTGCATGCCTTTCAAATAATTTGTTGGCATGGAGGTGATGTCTAATGGTAGTTTCGGAGACAAGATGACCCCAAGATGCTACTTTCCTCTGTAATTCTACAACAGTGATCCTGGTGGATTTTTTTTGCCTCTCTTACCATCCTCCTCACTGTGCGTGGGGGCAAAATAAACTTTGGTCCTCTTCCAGGCAAGTTTGTAACAGTTATAGTTGCTTTGAACTTTTTAAGTATTGCCCTAACAGTAGATATGGGCATTTTTATTGCCATTCCCTGACTTATGAAGCTCACTTTTCACTCATTTGATTTGTGTGTTTTCTTATCTACACCATGTTGATATGAATAAGGGAATATGGCCTCTGTGTCACCTCATATTTATACCCCAGTGAAGCTGGAAGTCATGAATTACTGCTTGAAAGTTCCTAAACACTGTGATCAACTTTAAAAAGTCAAATATAAATGGAAAAAATGCTTCAGTTACATTTTGTTAATAATTTATAAGGGTGCCAATAATTGTGGCACATGTGGTTTTGTTAAAAATAATGGTTTCTTGATGAGAATAAATTTACTTCAATTTTTTTCAGTGTGAGATTAAGCTAATTCACTAATTTTTTTATAACCCTTTTTACTCATCTTTACCAGGGGTGCCAATAATTGTGGAGGGCACTGTATATATATATATATATATATATATATAAATCAAATGCATGAACCTCCTGACCAACTGAGATATGAATAAAACTGTGTTAAAATGTGTATTTCCTGTTGATTTTAAAACAAATTTTACAGCAGCTATAGGTGAGAAAATTGGTAATCCTTTGGCTACATTTGAAAAAAATAATGGGCTCTGGTCATGAACAAAAACTCTGAACCTACCAAAATATGATAAATGAATGTGGGGTTTGGGTGTGTTTATATACAGAAAATCTGTCTATAATATTGTCCATAACATAAGGACCTTATATGGTGGATTATTAGGATTGTAGGTGGCATCAGTAAATCTTTACAAACATGACATGATCTACATGTAGTAGATGTAATAGGGCCTGTTCTGTTTTTCTCAATTGCTCTTCCAGAGACAAGCAATCCCAGAGCCCTTCTCACATAGCTTTCCCCTTGCTAATCAGTGCTCAGATCATCCAGGGTAGGCGAAATCACTGAGACGGGTCATACGGTAACGAGTACACTGTAGTGTGAAAGCTGTCATTGAAGGCAATGCTAGTGTGTGCACTGCTTATATTCAATTGCAGAGCTGTTCAGTCTCACTTAACATGCCAAACCATAGAATGAAACAAGAAAATCTGGAACACTGATCAACATAAAATTATCTTCAGGATGTATGCTGCTTTTACCAGACATCTAATACAGTGATTTTCAACCACTGTGCCGCGGCACACTAGTGTGCCGTGAGAGATCGTCAGGTGTGCCGTGGGAAATGATCTTATCCTATTAACTTCACTTAATTAGTAACACTTTTGGTTGGTGGTGTGACTCAGGATTTTTTTTTATGTAAAAAATGTGACTTGGCTCAAAAAAGGTTGAAAAACACTGATCTAATATATACACTCATTTGTACAAAAACCTATAAAGTAAAGGCTCATGTATCCCATGTAGCAAAATAATATTTAAATAAAAGCTTTTATCTGAGGATTGGATGATCCTGTTTCTCAACAGCATTGCCACACAAAATTGCAAAGATTGTGCTTGTTCATTGTTCCCTTTCCTGCAGATGCACTATATAAATTCAGCACAGGTCTCATGGGTGGACATGCTTAAGCACTGAGATAAATTCCAAGCACTAACCCCCACCCCCCTTATTCCTGACACCTTACCAATAATGGATGATTTATTTATTTCTACCAGTAAGCATTTCTCAAATGTATTCCTAATTTGGCCAGATCTATTGTTTATTATAGTCTGATATGAAGAGTAGAGGGGATGGTAATGATCGGGACTGTCACTCTGCAGCCTGTAATTATGAGGCCAGATGGCATCCCAACATCCAGTCCCCTCCCCCACTCCAACCCAGCTCTTGCATGGTTCTTTAGAAAGGCCTTTAAAATATACTATTTTCCCCCAACAGCCACAGACCCCCATACTGAGGCAAGTTTAGGGTCAACTAGGCTTGGAAATGACCTTAATGTATGTCTGTTTTGTCTCTTTGAACCTTTTCATTGTTGTCTGGATGGACTTGTTCAGTAGAAGCCAATGGTATGTGTGGAATTATGTGTATGCTTTTTATAAAATAAAATGAGAAGTGTATGTATATATATATATATATATACAGTATATGCTGTATATTTACTACTGTCATTAATAAGAAAATGTAAATATGGTGGTGGTTGCTTATAACTATAGACAGTGTTTAGGTAGAGCATAAACCTAGAAAAATTTAAGATGAACAGACTGTTCATGGTCATCTCATAAAAAAATGCTACACTAAATTCCAACGATATAACTTCATCAGTTGAACCGAATAACTGACTTTCTGGTCTTTATTATGTAAATAAAATGAACAAGAATGGATTTGTTTTCGTAACAAAACATTTCATTGGCGTTTTAAGTTTTGACAGAACAATATGAATACGCACCAATAACAGGACCCGCAATATATTTCACACAAAAAGACCCATGGAAAGGGGCTCTTGATATGTTCCTTGAATGAATGCAAAGCAGTCATCAAACAATGCACCGGACACAATACATTAAAAGGATTACATGTAAGATTTTTATTTTTTATTATTAGCATGTGAGCTACTATCTCATGATAAATTACATGCAGTGGTTATGCTGTCTGCCACTATTATTATGCTTTTGATGGGCTTGCTCTAACCCAAGCTGTTCGCAGTCCAAAGACTCCAAGATTAAACACTAGAGGGCGCTTTTATTATTTTTATGTGCTTTAGGTTATAGGAATTTATTTTCAAGATCCTATTTTAAGAATACATTGTGTGTTAACACATGCAAGAATGACGTGTTTTCATAATTTACTATTTATAAAGAGTGACATTTTCAGGCAGCAATCAGATGTACCATTTCAAGTGTTAATCTAAAAATGATAGTAACACATTATTCAGAACATATATTTTCTATTAAATATCTTCTGGTTGCCAAAACTTTTACATGAATTATTCTTTATGGAACACAATATTAAAAACAAATCAATGCAGAAATAACGCTATAAACAAGTATTTGTGCCATATTAAGGCAGAAGAAATGTCAGACATATAATCATTTTCATTACAATGTTTAATTAAGAACAATACAAACATACAAACAGAAATCTCTGATTGTTTTATATGTTTGGATATGATCTATCTCATTAATACATATTTGAGGACATACTAATGCTTAATGCTTGTTCTTGTAGTTTTATATGTTAAGCACAAATCTTAAGTACGAATAAAATATTCTGGGAACGCTACACATAGTTCATATAAATGTTTTAAACAATACAAAGCCTCTTAAAACCACACATGATATTTTTGAGCCCTGCGGATATGTCTCGTGAACAGCCAACCTATGACCATCAGCTGACTGGCTGAACAGAACAGAGACACACATCAGTGAGTAAAACTACAAATTCTGCCAAACATCTGCTCGGTGGGGATGGCTTCCAACAGCAGCTACTGGGAGAGAGATTACTGGCCATTTATAATCCTGGAATGTAGCTCTGAGGCAGCAGTCAGGCCAACACACTGGAGAAGAAAGGGTTGTAATAATAATCATATTAATAATTGTAATAATACATTCAGTTAGGTGTCTATGTATCAGGCCCCATACATACATTTTCAAATCAACATGCAAAGGGTATGAATACTTATGTAAATGAGAGATTTCAGTTTTGAATTTTTAATACATTTGCAAAGATTTCTCAAAACATGTTTTCACTTTGTCATTATGGGCTATTTTGTGTAGAATATTGAGACTAAAAAATGAACTCAATCTATTGTAGAATATGTCTGTAATGTAATAAAACGTGGAGAAGGTGAAAGGGGTGGGCAGACTTTCCGGCTTGACTGTATATCCGGTGCTGAGGCTGAAAGCTGTGGTGTGTAAAGAAGCAGATGGTGACATCACGTGTTTCGGAGCAGAACCGTGGATGTCTATAATCTCCAAAAGCAGCAGTTTGTGCACGCATGCAATTGGCCATTCCAAATTGGGGTGGGAATTGGATATGCTCAGCCCTGCGTTGGGCACCAAATTTATTACACAAACCGCCAAATGCCCTGATACCCCCATATTAGAGCCAGCAAAATCCTTCAGTCCAGATATGCTTCACACCTGTTGATTGTCTTACTTGTAGGCTAGTTTGAATATGCACTGGTCTCACATGTTATCATACCCTTATGAATGTTAGTAAGCCAAAATGTGTCGGTGTGATGTTTTTAAATATCTCCCCGGTAGATATGCAACGCTAATAAAAACATGTATAATTTCACAAAATAAGAAAAGCGTCTTGGTGATTTTTTTAAAGGTGAGTGGACTGTTTCCCAAGATCAGCTTCACCAACTATTTTTGTTGTGGCGCTGGCATCCAATCCAGCCAGTGTTTATTTGGAACATTTTGCTCTTGGAATGTCTATGTCAAGCTGGGAATGAATAATAAGTAGTTACTGGAAGCTGGTCCTCAAGGTCCCTGGGCTTCAAAAGTAAGAGGGAGGTACCCCACAAAGGGAAATGGTCAGACTGCCAGGCAGAGCTATTGAATACCAACCCTGATTGCATAACAGTTATTGATAGTCCAATGCCAGTCCATGAATGGCAAGTAGAAAAACTCTCTACAGTGCCATGGCAACAATAGCACTCTGTCCTCACAATCAAACCCATTGATGCCAAGGAAGCTTTCCCACGCTCCTCATCTCTTGTTGAAAAACAGATAGACAACACGAAGCAGTGCAGTTAGGACATCCCAACAAATAGGGAGACTCTTATGTCTCATTGCTTCCTCTGCCTGCCTGATCCCAGATACTATAGTATTGACTTTGTTCAAAAAACCTCTGGTGGGACTCTCAGTCAGCTTGCTGCTGATGTCAACACTTCCCATCATATTGCAAATACAATCTACGTCTGGTCAGTGCTTCTTGGAGTAATAGCACCAGAACCTGTTTTACTTCTTAAATACAGTATATTTAAAACTTATTCCAGGCCATTCCAGGGGTAGGTGCCATACTTGATCAATAATGCCAAGGGGAGCTCAAAGGGTGATTTCAGAATGCCAGCAACATTAATGGACTTCACTCCACCGAACCTGCTCTACCCAATAGGAAGAAATAAACAATGCAATTATTTAATTCTTACAGGTGGCCAATTCTGGGATACATAACAGATTATTTAGAATACATGGAGAATTAGAGATGTAAGACAGTTTCATGCATTTTTGCAGGTGGGGAACTTTTTATCAAAAGGTCATGCTTGGTTGTTTTTCTTAAGAGAGCAAGGCTGCAGCCTGTTGGATAGGAGCACTGTGTGCCCCCGCCCATGTGACTGCAATACCATGTGATTGGGTTGGAGTGGGGACGCAACCTGGCTAGAAGGCAAGGAGGGGAGTTATACACAAGAATGTGGAATAGAGAAATGAGCCCTGAATCTGAATCCATAGCAACAGCAGAGTATGAATATTTGCAAAGTCGCTCACAATGAAGGTAAGCAAGAAATACAAATTCTTTCACAATTACAATCCTGTATGGGTCCTCATCATTTTACCAGCAAGGATAAAGGGTTTGGTGTACTCACTGAAGAACTGTAAGGTAGAATTATTTTTAAATGGTGAATAATAGATTAAATGTTTTGTCCATTTTTAAAAAGTGTTGTCTTTTGTATAGTTTTATGTATTTAATTGCAAGAGCTTTCAATAATTGTCATACATGAAATGTGCAGAAGTTGAACCTACTGTTGTGTCTCCAGCACGATTCCTAAACTTTTCTGAGTGTGCGGTAGTCCCCTCTATGTACTTATTTTATTTATTTAAAATGAAAATAGATCTTGGGACATATCTCATCTCTATCAACTGCAATGATTTAAATAGTGCTGTGTTTGGCTTAGGGTTTACAAGTCTTGTGAAATCTATGTTTAAAATGGAAAAACATAGCAAATAAACTCACAGCTCCAATAACAGTATTGCCCAGGTCAGACTCAGATGTTACTTGTGTTCATTCTTAAAGCAGAATTACCATTAGTTTTAGATGCTGTTCAATTTCTGGTTGGAAGTCAAACATGCGGATCTCTGGGACCTGGAGTGGACACTTAATTTTAATAAGTTATCAAGAAAGTATCATCTTAAATCAGAAATTGTATTGTTCTTTTCTTCCCAGCTATACCAGTTAAATTACCACCCAAATACGCATTATACCACTGATAAGCCTTCCAAGTTGAAAAATAATGAATTGGAAAAATAATATTTTCTTATTAGCTAAACTAGTACAAAATTATAAAATTTGCCTGATTTTTTTTCAATTATTTGAACATATACCAGCGCTATTTTTATAATATTTTTTTATGAAACATCATGTTATTTGCATTGCTTGAGAGCATAAATCTGGTTTTGTGTGATAATGTTTACAGATGCATTTACTAGCGTCTGAAAATATATTCTAATAATGTGAGAAATAAGTAGGTAGTAAAACATCCAGCTGTACTACTGTATATGGAAAGGGTGTTTGAGTTAGCCATCCAACTTGGTGCTAGACTTTCTTCTAAGTCTAGGATAAACTAAATAACTACACAGCTAACAATAAACAGTTAGGTAGCTAGAGATGTATTTATCTACCTCTGTGTTGGTGTCAGTCAAATGATAATGTATTTATAGAATGCCAGTTTGGTGTTGGCTGGTGTGAGATACACGAACACAAACGGCAGATACATTTTTGTAACCTGGCTAAGATATTCTTTGAGATAACTATTCAAAATTACATCACATCCTTTCTGTTGTGTTCTAGTAAACCACAGACTTGTATCGATGTCCATGCCTTAAGTGGGTTAAGCACATGTATAGCACATATCCTTGATAAACAAAGTAATGTTAGGCTTCTTTAACTGTTGGGTGGTTGTCTGGCTGTTAAGAGTTCACCCACTGAAAGTGTCCCTGCGCTGATATGAAATCCAGGGGGGTATACTACGAAGCAGGATTACTGAGTTAGCTGGATAACTGCAATGAGTAAAACCTAGCTAACTCAGTAATCCTGCTTCGTAGTATACCCCCCAGGTAATTATAGGCAGTTTCCACACAGTTTAGTATAGCCACACAGATGCCCCTGCCATATTTTCTGATATATGTTCTAAATCTTCTTCACGCATTTTTTCAAACTCGTTCATTTTCCACTAGAAAAACAAGAGATAAGTACATTATTATCTGCAAAACTATTCAAATGCATAAAATTTTTTTTTTTTTTTAATAGCTTTGTGGTTAGCTTTGTGGATGGCCTGCTACAGCCAAATGTACGAGTCTTTACAATGTCTTTACATCCAATTAAAGGAGCCAGGCATGTTTTTGAAAAGTGGGGTTGTAGTAATGGGGAAACAGCCGTCCACCAACACACATATTAATATCCTAATCACAGGAACTAAACAGGTACAATGTCTGCTATGATCATATTCATTCCCTTTTTTTCTTCTTCTTTTTAAGCCCGCCACCACCACCCCTCTCCAGAGGACCACTTTAATCTTCTTACTTTCGTCAAAAATTTGATTTTACATGGTGAGGTCACTCCGAACACCTATACCACCACCCCACCTAAGTGTCACCTGTAAGATTCTAAATTTACATGATCCACTCAAACACTGACAAATCAACCGCGCTGCTGGCCGAAGCAACTAACTTATCATAAATACAATGTAGGTTGAAACGTAAGTGTAAGCAGTGACTCGTCACCACTGATAGGCATACAGCCGTGGCCAAAAGTTTTGAGAATGACACAAATATTGGTTTTCACAAAGTTTGCTGCTTCAGTGTTTTTTGTCAGATGTTACTATGGTATACTGAAGTATAATTACAAGCATTTCACAAGTGTCAAAGGCTTTTATTGACAATTAAATTAAGTTTATGCAAAGAGTCAATATTTGCAGTGTTGACCCTTCTTTTTCAAGACCTCTGCAATTCGCCCTGGCATGCTGTCAATTAACTTCTGGGCCACATCCTGACTGATGGCAGCCCATTCTTGCATAATCAATGCTTGGAGTTTGTCAGAATTTGTGGGTTTTTGTTTGTCCACCCGCCACTTGAGGATTGACCACAAGTTCTCAATAGGATTAAGGTCTGGGGAGTTTCCTGGCCATGGACCCAAAATTTCGATGTTTTGTTCCCCGAGCCACTTAGTTATCACTTTTGCCTTATGGCAAGGTGCTCCAAACTGTTCTTGGATGGTTGGGAGAAGTTGCTCTCGGAGGATGTTTTGGTACCATTCTTTATTCATGGCTGTGTTCTTAGGCACAATTGTGAGTGAGCCCACTCCATTGGCTGAGAAGCAACCCCACACATGAATGGTCTCAGGATGCTTTACTGTTGGCATGACACAGGACTGATGGTAGCACTCACCTTTTCTTCTCCGGACAAGCTTTTTTCCGGATGCTCCAAATAATCGGAAAGGGGATTCATCAGAGAAAATGACTTCACCCCAGTCCTCAGCAGTCCAATCCCTGTACCTTTTGCAGAATATCAGTCTGTCCCTGATGTTTTTCCTGGACAGAAGTGACTTCTTTGCTGCCCTTCTTGACACCAGGCCATCCTCCAAAAGTCTTCGCCTCACTGTGCGTGCAGATGCACTCACACCTGCCTGCTGCCATTCCTGAGCAAGCTCTGCACTGGTGGCGCCCCGATCCCGCAGCTGAATCAACTTTAGGAGACGGTCCTGGCGCTTGCTGGACTTTCTTGGGCGCCCTGAAGCCTTCTTCACAACAATTGAACCTCTCTCCTTGAAGTTCTTGAAGCCCTTTTTGTGCAAAGCAATGATGACTGCATGTGTTTCCTTGCAGGTAACCATAGTTAACAGAGGAAGAACAATGATTTCAAGCACCACCCTCCTTTTAAAGCTTCCAGTCTGTTATTCTAACTCAATCAGCATGACAGAGTGATCTCCAGCCTTGTCCTCGTCAACACTCTCACCTGTGTTAACGAGAGAATCACTGACATGATGTCAGCTATTCCTTTTGTGGCAGGGCTGAAATGCAGTGTAAATGTTTTTTTTGGGATTAAGTTCATTTTCTTGGCAAAGAGGGACTTTGCAATGAATTGCAATTCATCTGATCACTCTTCATAACATTCTGGAGTACATGCAAATTGCCATCATAAAAACTGAGGCAGCAGACTTTGTGAAAATTTATATTTGTGTAATTCTCAAAACTTTTGGCCACGGCTGTACTATTCAATTATAGAATAGCAGCTAGGAGTGAGTGATCAAGGCCTATTCCAACCAAGGAGACTAGATTAGCAATACAATAGACTGGTTCATGGTTAGACCACAGGAAGTTGAACCTTCAGACCCCCTACTGATGAACAGACTAATTGATTTACGGGAGCCAGACAGTGGCTTTCTTAAATCAATCACATCATTTTGAATATACATTTCTGTTTCCCGCCTTAAGAAGTCAGGGCCCGAAAAAGAGTATTTAAAGTCATACATTTCACAGAACAGGATTCAGATTAACTCTGCTAAATCCAGAGTGCATTGCTGTATCTCTGACAACTGCTGTTACGAAGAATGAACTTTGTCATTTTCAACGAACTTCCATTCCTGCTTAGAATTTGTATTGCATGTGCTGAGTGGAAAAGATTGAGGGCCCCACATAGTTATAGCAGCTGAAAATCACAAGGTAAGTGAGTGAGTGAGTGAGTGAGTGAGTGAGTGAGTGAGTCAATTTTATTTATAAAGCACATTTAAAAACAACAACTGTTGGCCAAAGTGTTGTACAAAAGCATACAAATTAGATATAAATACATAAACATACAAACACATACAAGACTAAGGAATAAATTAAGACATTTGAATAAAACCTTAAAACAATTAAAATGCGAGGGTAAAAAAGTGTGTTTTAAGTCTTGATTTAAAAATGGAGATGGTAGGGGCAGACCTAATGTTGAGTGTTAGGGTGTTCCAGAGCCTCGTGGCAAAGACTGCAAAAGCACGGTCACCTTTGAGTTTTAACCGGGACCGTGGAACAGCTAAATGCAGCTGGTTAGACGACCTCAGTAACCTTTCAGCAGTGAAGAGGCTCATTTATGAACACGCCCTATGCAATGGCTCACTGTAGCGAGCAACTGACCGAATTGTCAGTCTGCAGAAAAATAAAAAAATTGAATTAAACTACTTGGATTGAATTAAAAACAAAATGCTTGATTTTGTTTTCAGGCCTCAGCACATCCGGGAGCAACTATTCCCTTAGGTCAGTGATCTTCATTCCTGGTCCTGGAGGGCCGCAGGGTCTGCTGATTTTTGTTGATAGTTGGATTGATTAAACAGTTAACTCACCTCACCTGGTTTTTTGGGTCTGAATTGGTTGCTGATATTAAGGCGACAGCATAAACGAGCAAACCCTGCGGCCCCCCAGGACCAAGAATGAAGATCACCGCTTTACGTCAAGTCAAGCTGAAACTGAACTCTGAGCACGAGACATAGATTGTTTTCAGTTGCAGACAATTAGGTCAACTTGGCAAATGGTAAATGGACTGCACTTATATAGCGCCTTTTTCCAAAGCGCTTTACAATGGCCTCTCACTCACCCGTTCACACACACATTCACACACCAATGGCGGCAGCTGCCATGCAAGGTGCTAGCCTGCTCATTGGGAGCAATTTGGGGTTCAGTGTCTTGCCCAAGGACACTTCGACATGTGGACAGGAGGAGCCGGGGTTCGAACCGGCCAAACCTGCGATCAGCAGACGACCCGCTCTACCTCCTGAGCCACAGCCGCCCCGATAAACAACTTTATATGTTTATCTTCATATTTTCTTAATCCTTCTCCTTTTCTTTCCCAGGGCAAAAACAGCAACGGTTAAAGGATCAGCTTGAGAATGGATGCCACCATTAACCACACCAAGTGGCAATACAGTGGCAGCAATGATCTTGTGAACCATGGCGACCTCTACAATGTCACACCTCACAACGCCACTGGCCACATGGGCCTCATCTTTCATCCGGTCATGGACCAGGCCATCAATGGCCTCAGTATTGTCATCCTCTGCATAACCATGGTGTCCCTGGGCTGCACTATGGAAGTAGGGAAGATCAAGGCCCACATCATTAAGCCCAAAGGGGTGGCCATTGCTCTGATAGCTCAGTTTGGCATCATGCCCCTCGTTGCCTTCACTTTAACCAAGATCTTCCAGGTGGGCCCTATGGAAGCAGTAACTATACTCATCTGTGGCTGTTGTCCAGGAGGAAACCTGTCTAATCTTTTCACGTTGGCTCTTGAGGGTGATATGAACCTGAGGTAAACCTGTGCACACATTAACCCCTCACATTCCTCCTGAAAACAGCAGCTCCTCCTCTTACTCATCAACATGTTTGGTGGCAGTACTTAAAAAAATACAAAATAAAATAAATAAATAATAATAATAATAAAAAACCTAGAAAAAATTGTGCTTGTTGACCACAGTGCTGGGAAATGGCTTGCATGTTTAAAATTTCTTAAACACTTCTGTTGAAAAAAGCTTTCGTCCAACAACATAACAGTCCAAGAAAGACACTAGTAGGCTACACATTTTGAAATTGTTTTTCCACATACTGTTCATGCTATAAACAAATTCAATGGCCAGTCCTAATATACATTCTTAAAAAGCATTTTTGGAAAGGAAATTTTATTTGTGGATTCTCTCAATTATAGATTCAATAAAATGGAATATATAATTTAGAAGTCTGTGGCCATCTGCAAACTTCACTTTAAACATAAATGAAGAGAGCAAGGATATTGCTTCTCTTTGCTATATTAGGTATCCAGATGAAAACAACTGCCTTTGATTCCATGACAAAGAACACAAGCAAATCTACTTTTATCTTCTTTATCTGTTCTGTAATCTAGGCTACTTCAGGTTATTTAATCTTTATACAAAACCACAATGCCTTGCTTCACACCAAGCTCACTGTGCATTGTTAGTGAAAGGTGTTTAAACTATTTAAACTTTAAAGCCTATTTTTGAATACTTAAATGGAAATAACATAAACAGAGGCATTAAATTGTGCCTCTTGCTTCACACTGCCTTCTGGGGAACTTTGGGATGAATGGTACACAATTAGATGGTGTACTCTACTCTCAGTTTCAAATACACTTTAAAGAAATATCAAAATTCACTGTAAAATAAATAGCCTAAACATTTCTAGACAGTTGCAGGCTATTGCAATCAATTAAATCCTGATTCAATGCTTCAATGCAGATGACTGTAAGGAGCCTAAGAAGCCGACTCAGTAATTGTGCTTAATAAGACACTGAGAACTATGATGCCTCTCTCTGTTTCTCCTTTTCTCTAATAGTATTGTGATGACCACATGCTCAACTGTAATGGCATTGGGAATGATGCCACTTCTCCTCTTTTTGTACTGCAAGGGCCTTGCCAACATAGGGCATAACTTGCCTTATGCTGGCATTGTCATTTCCCTGATCATGACCTTATTGCCCTGTTTCGTTGGTATCGCCATCAACCACTGGGCACCACGCTACTCCC
>JAKUDI010000228.1:0-14059 GCA_022702515.1 Ilyophis sp. 1 JC-2022 | reverse complement strand
CAATCCAAGATGATTACCTAGCACCTACCATTTCCATTCTGGGGCTTTTGTCTTCCCACTATGACAAATTCATAAATTATGTACAAAACCCTTCTCTGTCCAACTTTGTTTGGGACAAAACTCTGGGCTTTTCGTATGAGCCTAGACAATAATTTTCTGTTCTGATAACTTAAACATTTTTTTTCAAACAATGTATATGTTAAGTTATTATTTGTCATTGTATGCATATTCTAATTCAGACCGTTTTCAGATAATAAAGTTCAACACTTCCGCCATTGTAAATTTAGCAATTTGAAATGATCCTCCATGCACCTCATAATTTAATATGTATTATAGCCCTGTAGATACTTCAGTTTATGTTGAAAGTGTTGATTTATTCATATTCTGGAAGTACCAAAGGGAAGATACTTGATCACAGAGGATTTGGTGGTAAGCACCATTTGCTCACAACGGCAGAACGAAACATCTTAAGTATTTAAATGGATTTTCTCTTTCCAGGTAATTTCATCCTCTGGATGACTTAAAATGATGTTGGTGAGGTATGTTAAGTATCAAATTATATTAAATCTGAGCTCACAGCTCAGACAATTACAGCCTACACTTTGTATCTTATATGTTTTGTTTACTCTCAATATTTTATTTCAACAACTAGAGTGAAACAGTGTTTCTCAAATTCCTTCCCAAGGCCAACCTAATCTGTACAGTCAAGAATGCCCTTGGCAATTTTGTGCAATGTCCTTGCTTAGAACAAGGCCTTCACAAATGTTAATGGCTGGCTCTAAAAAGCAATGATGTTGACACCTTATTAAATGTAGGTTCTCACAAATGTCCAAAGGTGCCTCTCAGGAGGTTGACTTATATTATGGACATGTGGATATTATGCCCTGAAGGAGTGCCGAGCCATCCTATATGCAAGCTACACATTGCGAGTGGGGACCCACCTTCCCGAAAGAGCCCCGCACTTGATCGTGATCGCAATCTGCACCAAAAAATATGATTTGATGGACTTTTAATCAGCAAATTATGGCAACAGGCAGCAAATTTCAGCAATAGGCAGCCCATCAGCATATCACTGTGCTCAGAATGCACTTTAACCAAGAGAAACAAACACATGAAGGATGGCATCTGAAAGAAATTACGAATCAGATGCTGAAAAAAGAAAAAAAAAAGGCTTCAGGATGAGGCTTGGGCTCAAGTAGGCAATGTTACCAATTTGTCAATAAACATAGCCTAATTGATTTGGTGTGGATGTTGTAGATAGATTTATTGGTTGTCTGTCAAACAGAGCCATTAGCTAGCTATATGGAGCACCAGCTGTTCACAAACTTTGTCTAGTTGTAACATAAGTGTTTGAGGTTTATTGTAAGTTGAGGTTTATTAGTAAATAAAAACGGGCTGCACCACACAAACTAGTCATAGAGCCTAGGCTACAAATCAGGATCACACAGTTAGCCAGATAACTTCCAAATAACAGGGCATTTCTGTTAGAGTGTAAGAGCATGCGTGCTCAGTCAACTTAAGTTCAGTTTGTAATTAAATGCTTTGTATTTTTCTTTGGGCAGGGAGGGGTGCGAGTCTTGTGTCAATAGAAACCCCAGGCCACACTCACAATCTTCTGGTGCAATATACGCCACAGCCACCCCACCCAATCCCACCCCAGTGTTTTTAATACCTGTTTTACCCTTGGAACAGGGGCATTCTTTTTATTCCAGTTTGAAATACCCAGGGCCAAATAACCTTTGATATTTAATATTTCACTCTCATTACTTTTTAGCAGCACTTGTGGACATTTCTTAGAACCCCTGTGCAAGTTTTCATTAACACTGTACAAATATGCCTACGGCATGTTTAATTTTCAAGGTCTGGTTGGAGGGAACACTTTGAATGCCAGTAACATGTTTGGAGTATGCATGAAAAAATAAACTTCTCCCTTGTGTTGATTCAGAGTCACGTGCATAGGTCTGGGACACAGACAAGACATTGACTGCTATGACAAGAACATTTCGTCCTGGATTTTTTTGCAAAGTTAATACTTTTGTTGGTAACTTTCCATCAAAAAGTGAACATTACTTAGCTTGACTGTATTTGTTGTGGTTTCAGATGGTCAGTAGCATTGGTGTAATTCCATTGTTTTAGACCGTACTCTGCGTTGTGATCGGCCAGTGAAAAGTGGCATCAGTGCATCTGGTGTGTTCCATACTGCACCAGCGTAAATTACAGCTGAATCTTGTCTCACCTCCCAATTCCCATAGAGATCAATTCAAATGCAGAGAGGTTATAGTATCGCTTGTAACAGTACCTGAAAATAAGATATCGAGAGTCTTTTGATGTTGATGGGTCACAAAGTTACTTCAGAAAGTAACAGCATGCAAAAGATATGCGACCAAATATGAAATATGATACTTTAGAAATACATTAAAGCAAAAGGTATGAATACTTATGTACATGAGAGATTTCAGTTTTAGATTTTTAATACATTTCTAAAAATTTCTAAAAACATGTCTTCATTTTGTCATTATGAGTTATTCAGTGTAGATTGATGGGCAAAAATGGCAATTTTATCCATTTAAAATTAAATCTACAACACAATAAAGTTTGCAAAAAGTGAAGGGGTATGAATACTTTTGAGCACCACTGTAGCTACCTATACTTTTCACTCTCAGTTTACCGTGTAGTTCACTGTACAGTAATTATTAAGAGAAATAACACGTTTGTTTTCACAAGCAGCAGGGAAACACAAGACTTGAGGTAACATAATCATCAATCAAAATAGTTATTTATCGTAGAAGAATAAATGCATCAGCACATATACTACTGTGAGAATATTTTAGGACATTAATTAGTACATTAAGGCATAATGTCATATCATTATACATTGTAGCCTAATCAACATATTGTGGTGTGTTGGTATAAGCAATGTATTCCAGATTGCCATGATTCACCACATGACGTGCTGTTCTAAATGTATGTTGCTCTAATACTCTTAAGAGGATGTATGGACAAACCATGCGCTTTGGTATGAGTGAATGTTCTGCAACCATGAAGAAATCATCACACCTAAGGATTTCTGACTCATGAATTGGCCACCAATTTGGTGCAATTAAGGTCATTCACTGTCTGAGAAAGTTAAGCGTGTGCATGTGCACACATTTATAGGATAATTGATTTATCAATTCAATTGTGGATTATGGATTTCTGAATAAATATTCCATAACATGTGTTAACTGATGCCCCTGATGCTGGTATCTGTTTCCACTGAGAGGTCAATTGAATTCTAATGCTGCTTAGCCATTACTTCACAGTGATCCAATGTTTGTCATCAGTGAAAGAAATGGTTTTTTGAATTGTATGAAAAAAAAAAAATCCATAAAAACATTTTTGCCAACTTTTTTTCCAGTTCATTAACTCATATAAGACTCAAAAGAACAATTACACAGAGTAATGTGGCTTCATGTATATCCTCAAATGACTCAAAAATTCAGATATCACTATTTCAGAAATTGTAATTTCAGTAAAGTAAAAATGAGTCCCTGTTTAATTATATTTTTCCCTTATCAGAGTTCCAAAGTTCTTGAGCTTTTATCTTGGACCCCTTGAGTCTAATGCTGGTATTCCCCGAGCCCAAGATTCAGATTATTCTCCATTGTGAATGCGACCTGATTTTGCCACTTTGTCTTTATTGAATCTTATTCTGCTGATTAAACACATTTTTATTCACGACCACTCCTTTGAAAGCCATGGTTTTCTTACTCATATCATTAGTTGCCACATATTAACTCAACAGACAAAATGATAAAAAGGTGTTTTTCTTTGAAATAATCTGTATGTTCGTAAGCAAACATGCTTCCTAAAGATCTCACCAGTGAAAACGTACACTGACACCAAGTTACTTCATTCTGGCTGAAGTGTTTTTTTCTGGCTTCTGGTGCCAGCCCAGAACCTGTGGTGCCACATGCTAATAAGCTTTCTTTTACTTCCACCAAATACATTTTTCATTTCTATAGAGCATTAAAGCAAAGAAAGCTGTAAAGTCAATGACCTTGGCCAAGCAGTAAGCAGAATGGTAAATATGATTTAATGTCAGTGTTTGTATAACACTGCTACACTAGAGCACCCTCAAGATATTTTTTCTACCATGTGAAGTTTGCAGGAATGAAACAGAAATCTCAGAAGGTTCTGTAGGTTTTGCTAGAATTTTTTTTCAAATAGTTTAAGAGATAACTACGGAGCCCCTAAAGGGACATGCAAAAAAATATATATATATCGTGAGCACGAGATAATTATCAAAAATAAAAAAGATTATTATAATTTTTTTTTTGACAGGCAAATTATCTTGTGCTCACGAGATTTCTATCTTAGATACTTAAGTCGTGAGCACGAGATAATTATATCGTGAGCACGAGATAATGAAAACTTGTGCATTCGAAATAGGCTAAATCATTTAAGATTGCAGATCTGCGGTTCAGCGGGTAAGGCGTCTGTCTCGTAATACATAGGCAGTTGGCTTGAATCTTGGTCTGAGATTTTCATTTTTCAATCTTAAAAGCCAAATTGGTTCATTCAGTTAGCTGCAACAGAGGGGCATTAAATAACCTGCCATGCTTTTTTTAAAGAAATTGCATATTTAAATACTATGTCCATATTAATTATTCGTCATCTATTAGGCCTCATTTACACTGCCTTTTAACACATTTAGGGCTATTACAGACAGCTATTGTGGTAGTTACTGTCGTCAGCTGTAGCCTAACGACTGTGACCATGCACACAAAACAGGGCAATTGATGGGGTGGTGAGAATATATTTGACAACGAAGTTACATAGTGTTCCACTGGCTTTGAAATCACTAATTGAAATGTACTAAATTAATTAAAATAAATAGACTCCACTTTAAATGGAGTCACTGATTATATTACACCAATTTGAGTATATGCAACTACCACATTAGTAGGCTACACAGGATAATTAGAACTTCAAGAATGTTCTGTGAATGTCAGGCTAGTAAACTAGTGAAGAGAAGTGTAGTCTAAGTAACTAGTTAGGTGAATATACGGACTCTACATTTATAGTTACCATGTTTACACTGTACCACTTCACTAGTTAACTATACTGCTTTAATTGGCTGCCTGTAATAGCCCTAAATGTGTTAAAAGATTAATTTCCATTTAAGATTCCTTTCTCAGAAACATGGATTTGAAACAGCCACCTATGTATTGCGAGCGCAGATGCCTTACTCACTGGACCACAAATCAACACAAACGAGTTACTCTCTTTAAACAATTTAACCTATTTCGAACGCACAAGTTTTCATTATCTCGTGCTCAC
Source organism: Ilyophis sp. 1 JC-2022 (assembly GCA_022702515.1). Classification (NCBI taxonomy): domain Eukaryota; kingdom Metazoa; phylum Chordata; class Actinopteri; order Anguilliformes; family Synaphobranchidae; genus Ilyophis; species Ilyophis sp. 1 JC-2022. Next base: position 8,737 of record JAKUDI010000228.1, on the reverse strand, counting down.
GAGAGTCGTGAGCACGAGATACTTAAGTCGTGAGCACGAGATAACTATCTCGTGAGCACGAGATGATGAAACCTTTCGCGTTCGAAATAGGCTAAATGGTTTAAAGAGAGATACTTGTTTGTGTTGATCTGTGGTCTAGTCAGTAAGGCATAAATAACTTGCGATGTGCTTTTTTAAAGTAAGCTACCGTGCACGAGATATTTCTAAAAAAAAAAATTTTTGGCATGTCCCTTTAGGGGTTCCGTAGATAACAGCTATTGCAATGTAAACAAATGCATTAGCCCTCTTAATGCCCAATATCTGCCCCACACCATTACTCCACCACCACCAGCCTGCAGGATGGATCTATTGATGAATGTTGTTTACACCAAATTCTGACCCTACCATTTCGCAGCAGAAATCTAGATTCGTCAGGCCATGCAATGTTTTCCCAATCATCAATCTTCCATTATTGGTGATCACATGCCCACTGTAGCCTCATCTTCCTGTTCTTAGCTGACAGGAGTGAAACTCAGCGTGAATTTCTGCTGTAGATCCACTTCAAGGTTCAACCCATTGTGCATTCAGAGATGCCCTTCTGCACACCACTGTTGTAAGCAGTTGATATGAGCATTTGTGGCCTTTTTGTTAGATTGAACAAGTCTACCAATTTTCTTCTGACCTCTCTCATTAACAAGGTGTTTTCAGCCACAGAACTGCTGCTCACTGGAGTTTTTTTGTTTATCGTACCATTCTCTGTAAATTCGAGAAACTGTAGCGTGTAAAGATTTCTTCTGAGATACTGGATCCTGTCAGGAGAACCGATCACAGACACCAAAGTAATGGAAATAAGGCTTTATTCGAGGTTGACAAAAACAGGACCAGAGTCCAGCAAACAGTGCAATAAAGGCAAGGCAGATTCGTAGTCTGTTCCAGGCAGCAGTCCAGCAAACAGGGCAATGCGGAATGGGAAGAAACGAAGTCCAGGGCAGGCTGGGGTCAGAACCGAGAGATCCATCATGGAGAACAGGAGGGTGAAGGGCAGGAACAGGGCTAGGACAGGGAAGGGCAAGCGGGCAGGAGGACTGGAACAGGGCTGGACAGGAACAGGCAAGGCAGGCAGGAGAAGAGGAACTGGCCGGGTAAACACAAGACTGGAGACTGGAAACAGAAACTAGGAACAGGCATTAATAACCGCTGGCAAGAAATGAAAACAAGCACAAGACAATCTGACACAGAACAAAGAAACAGGAGAGTCTATATGCCAGACTAATGAAGAGACAACGAGGAACAGGTGAGACAAAACACATGAAGAAACACAAATCAGGTGAGGGGAGCAGAGCGGAGACGCGAAATGGGAAGAAAGGGAAAACACAGAACGGACTACAAATACTGAAGATACATATAAATTAAAAAAAACCAGGAACAGACTAAGACTTAGAGTCACTTAGATCATGCGTCTTGCCAATTCTAATATTTGGTCGAACAAAAAATGTAACCTCTTCACCGTGTGTGCATGCTTTATTTATTGAGTTTCAGCCACATGATTCCCTGTCTGGAGGAGCAGGCTATTTGCGTTAACGAGCTGGTGTACCTAATAAAGTGACCGGTATCGTTTGATTTTTTTTCCAGTAAATGATCTTCCAAAGAGGTACTGGCTATTACGACTGTTTTTATGAACAGAGGGGAATAGATGTGGTGGAATCATTCACATTGAAGAACCTGTCATAAGAAATCAGCTTCATATCACACCCAACTCTAAAACCACAATTGGTATTAGAGCAACATGCAAACAAAGTTGAATGTGTCTTTCAACAAAGTAAAAATGGGGAAAGCTGCCAGATGTGATCAGCAAAGATGAGCCAGCCGCAAAATGAAGTCCGAGACTACTGCTACCATAATAATACAGATGACATCATTCATGAATTTAACTGTGAGTTAGAATGACACAGGAATGTTGTGTGGTAGTGGCAATTTATCTTTGATGTGAATCAACTGGACAATGAAACAAAGCTCTAAGCAATTCTTATCCCATGTGACAACTGTGCCAGGGGCGCTCAGGAAAACTGGATGGCACGTGCAATGATGGCTTCTGACTTTAAGACAAAACAAACAAAAAGTTACTGTTGATGAAGCAGCCTCCTAACAGAGAACCAATGAAGCAGGACATTGGCATTGGCAAAAAGGGCTATTTAATGTTGATTATATGGTGGGCAAGGCAAGTTTGGAGTTATGATATGGTTGGGATCCTTGCTATAAATACCTTATCTCTGGAACTTCCAAGGCTGTCAGTTTGATAACATACACTTGTAAAAACGTAAAATTATTCTGCCATTGTAATTTTCTGTTGATATGCAGTTGTCTGCTTGTGATATGTGTATATAACAGTGCCATGCTGCATTCTATATGGTCACTTTCACATGTAGTTTAACTGTTGTATGGCAATGTGTTGATTTAATTCATGTTGCTTTTTCTTTAAAACTGTATGCAGAACTTCTGACAGAGATTAGAACCACAGTTAAGGCAGAAATTAACCATAAAAAAGACAATGAACAGTGGAGTTGAGGGCTCCTGAAGCAACATGTTTGTCTTTGCATCAGCCATCTTCTCTTCTCTAGGCGTTACTCACTTTGTGAAGTTGGCACCCCAGTTGGCAGAAAAATAAACATATCACCAATCTATTTTTTGCGTCTTTTTTCACAAGAACAGTCTATCTGCTTTTGTAAGCAAAACAATCAACACGTTTTTGGATGTGACATCACACAACATCACACAACTTACAATGTCTGTATTGCACAGGGTTGTTGGAATTATAAGACTCATTTTTGCTACTTTATTGTTGTATTCTTGGCAATTTTAAATCTATTATGTCAACATTGCTCAAAAAGTTTTTTTTCATTTTTATTACTTATCAATTAAGCAAAATGAAAACATGTTTGTTTCAAAATATACCCAACACATTATTTTCTCCCATTTTGGAAATGTGGGTTGTACTACAATCACATGTCACTGCTATGCCAGTCACACCCACAGAGGAAGTTGCAGCTGAAGTGAGAGCACTGGTGTGATATACCTGCTAATGAGTCAATGACTATTTCCTTTTTTGTGGAACACGTTTTATTGACGACAAACAACGATCACACATGAACTACAGACAACTAGGGCTTGCAGTTCATCTTTATATTACTGGTAATAAGTAAGAAAAATTTATTAATAAATACTTATATAAATATTGTAAAACAATCCAGAATATTAAATAAATAACTGTCAAAAAGGGTTATTATATAATTTTCTAAAACAATTGAACTATTCCATTAAAATATCCCAGGCCAGAATAATATGAGGCCTTGCCTTATTTATTCCAAAAAAAGCAATATTTATGAAACTTAAGAGCCCCAACTGAAGAGTGTTTTGTCCAATTTTGATAAACCATATTTTCCAAGGTTTTTTATTCTTTTACTTTTACACAAATGTGATTTGTCATGCTAAAAAACTTGACTAATTTCTCAAAATTGGTCAAAGTGGACTGAGTAAGTTTAGGTAAAACACTCTTCAATTTAATACATATTCAATGGTACACTATGGCTTGGCCAATTATTTCAGCACTGCTTTCTTAGCAGCTGCCAATGCCGTTTATAAAACTCTCATTTTATTCAGAGTAAGAATAATAATTTGATAATAATGAATAATTATCATTGAGGCCTGAATTTTTACCACCTGTCCTATAGTCTGAAACCCTTGAGACTGGTTCACATTTACAATACATTTATGTTCTAATTGAATCAGAGTTTCAAATCATGCAATATGGACGGGGAACCCATTGCATCTCATGCAGTATGCATGAAGTGAAATATTCTTTATGGATATACTTAAAATGTATCAATTTGTGTGCATGATTTTCTAAATAAAATTAACATTATCCCATATCCATCCCCAATTATGGTAAAATTAAATGGTTTCAACTCTTCTTTCTAAGTGCTTTTCATTGATATAAATTTGCAAGAATATGAGGCTCCACCAGAGTGCTGTCTGTTCATTAAGAAAGGGGATGAAGTAATAAGACAATAATCTTAAATACATCAAATAAGATGACCCAAGGCCTTTTTTTCCCCCCTGAAAATCTCTTTGGTCATTAAATATGTATAAGTGCATAAATGTCTTTGTCTGTTAGTTGGCAACTGTTGCAAACTTGTGAGTGTTTGGATGATTTAAAAGAATAGCCATATACTTTCTTACATCATGCTAATCAATGAGAGTTAATTACAACCAAATTACATCTTAACTTTGTATCTCTTGTATCCTGTTGAACAATATCTTGTTGGCATTGGGGATATGCAGCTGAGACCTCCAATTTACAATAAACAACTCTGGAATCAATAGCAACCCAGAGCCTTCTTGCCCTTATTTGAAACGATTGCTGTCACATCATCATCATCATTCTTGGATGCTTCTCACTCTCATTAGCTGAGGGGGAGGAGGTTTCTGGTTTGACCTTGTCCTTCTTATTAAGTGTCCTGAAACTAATTCCCACTTTCCCCACTGCCTCCTGTCACTACAGGCCACATAGAGAGAGAAAGAGAGTTTTCTTCAAGGCTGCATAGAATTAAGGCAAAGTTGCGCTCTTGAATAATTGAGGACAAACTGAAAGATTGACTTTTCTCTCAGAGCACAGGGATATTTAGGTGACAGCTGAGGACATACTGGATGTGAAAAGGTGGCTAGGCTTGGCTTTATCAGGTACGAAACCGTTTTCTTTCTTATTATTCTAGCTCTGGAAGTCTGGTAGTCGCAGTGAACTTTTTTTAGTGAACATTTCTTTGGAATAAATTGTTTATAATGAAACATTAGATTTTTTTCTTGAGTTATTTTTAATTAAACGAAACCTCAGTAAAAATCTTCTTTTCTTGAATTATTCTGATATTGAACAACAGAATTATACCATCACGCTGTTTTCTAAACGCAACGACATCTAAATGCATTGATGTGACAAATGATGATAATGGTGAGACAAAGTTCCTTTACTTCAGCACTTGCACCAACATCTGATACTGGTGCAAGTGTACAAGTGACAGAGATGGCAGAGGCAAAGCAAATAATAATGCTAACTAATCTCCGCATGGAGCTGGGTGCATGCCGTATTTCTTGCTGTAGTTCATTAATCAATGATTGAAAGAAGAGTTGTTTAATCCTTAGTTAAACAGAAATGAGGTTCAATTTCCAGAAGAACATTATTATTTTGTAGCTGATGGAAATAATTTTTAATTTAACAATTACAATGTACTGTAAATTTGCTTCCATAATTAGAACTATATCACAGATTAAGCATTCTACACAAAATAAAAAATATATAAAAGATATTCCACCTTTTTTAGCTGCAAAATGCAAGACTTTGCTGGACCATATATCAAGCTCAAACATGCCCCAACCCTGTCTACAAAAGCTAGACTTAAAATGAACTACAAAAGAAAACAGAAGCCTATCCCAGCATGCATTGAGTGAGAGGCAGGAGGAATACACCAAGTTCGCCAATCCACCGCAGGGCACACACATCATTCACTCACACAATCATACCTATGGGCAATTTATAGAGTTTCCAATAAGCTAACCTGCTGCATGTCTTTGAACTGTGGGAGGAAACCCATGTGGACACGGGGAGAACATGCAAACTCCACACAGAAAGGCCCTCGGCCGGGATTCAAACTCGATACCTTCTATCCACTGCACCACCATGCCGCAGTATTATTAAACTAGGAATAGAATGGGACATGGCACAATATAGTTAAATGTGTACCTTTTCACAGCATTCAGCAACATTTGGCTATGACATGAACAAATTTCTAACCATGGCATTTGATTTTTGCATTCTTCAATCATTGTGTTTTATTAATGAGAGCATTGCTTTCATTATTTGCTTAAATGGGCTTAAGCTTGTGAAATGTAGTTTTTATAAAGAAATAATGAAGAGGAATATGCTTACACAAGATAAGAAATCCTGCCAGTTATGGCTACCAAATTGTTTTATACAAATGTCCTCTCATTCAGGGGCAGCTTTTGAACATATTGCATGTAAGTTGCTTTTCTTGGTCCTTTGCTAAATAAAGCCTTCACTGAACACTTTAAAAAAAATTATTTTGTATTTATTCTCATATTTGAAATGTTTCTCACGTATCGTCTTTAGGTATGCTCTTGACCATAGCCGAAAGACAATAGCCATTCCATTCTTGCAGATGACGTTATAATTTCAATATAGCATAGCTCAAACCCTTGCTTTGAAAGGTTCATGTACTTGTATTTTGTGATTTTTAACTGTAAAATATTTGACTGGAGGAGTATACACAGAAGTATACACTGTAAAAAAAAATATGCCATTAAAATGGTGGAAAGACTGGCAGCAATGTTGGGGAAACAGGTTTTATAAATCCTGTTATTATATGGATTGTCATTAAGTAATGAGTCGTTGCATTTATTGTATATAACTTTGACAGTGTTTTTTTTTTAAACTGTGATTTTAAACTACATTCTAATGTAAAAATACAGTTTTTTTAGCGTACAAAATACCCACGACAATAAACCTGTAAGAGACGGACATTCATTATAAAACAACTTGCTAAATCTAACTGAATGCATTTGTTGTTGTATTTACTGAATATTTGGCTTTTGATGAAAATATTCTCAATTAAATTTACTTGGAATACATTAGTGCAACTCTTAGTACTGGTGCAAAAACACTTTATTTAGGTATACTTGAAATATTTGCAACAGTATATCTGTTCATGTGTCATAAAGGCACAGAACATGGCCCTTTGTCTCAGCTATTTTGCTTTGTGGCATGCTCTAAATTAGACTGCAGTTACTAGTTTATCTGCATACAGCCTTGCAAATGCATTCATAGGATGCATGACTGTTTTTACTCTGCTTGTTTTAATTTTGAGAATTTAAATAAATGTGTTCCCATGGCTATTCCAGCACTTAGATTGTAAGCAAGCGCTACTAACAGGTTCAGGCCATTCCATCTTCTGAGTGCTCTGCAGTAACACAAACAATTAAAAAAATTCTTCACTGATGGGAACTGTGGGAATTATAATATCTGAAATAAACTACAAAAGAATATGCTGAGTGCCCAATAATACAATAATTACTAAGACAATAAACTGATGAACATTCTGCATATCACATGGAAATGTGAATCTCTGGCTATGAGGTGTTGAACGGGACAGCTGCAGTGGGACAAGGCTCAGTGAATTACATGCTGCTGAGTATAGAGGGTAAGGCAGTCATCGCTGCAAGCTCTCAGAGGGAACCTTGCTTGACAGAGTTTTTCATACAGTTTGATCTAAATGGGCTTGGGCTGCTGCAGCTAATGTATTAGAAACATATGATGCATTATAGTGCATGCTGCAGGTCCTGTGGTTTATTACTGTTTACACTTTCTCCATTTATATTTTCTATGGACCAAGTCAATTCCAGCTCAAAGTAAAAAATTGTAAAGATACCCAAGGTAGTGCACACAGCTAAAGCTAATCGAGTCCTGACTGTGCCAGTGCCGACAGTGGCCAGGAGTCCCACAGGGCGATACACAAAAAGTGTTGCCAAGGCATGAGGTGTTTCCTATTTCCTTGCACAACAGACCTCTTGGCTAATCAAGCACCTGCTGTCTGCCACTGCCAACGTTATAAGTTGTGCATTCCTCTGGGGCAATAACTGTGCTAGGTGGACTGCAGAAGGCAGCTGGCTGAACGCGTGTGTGCATCCTCCCTCGTTGATGGAGGACATTGCAGTTCTGAGACAGGCACATAATGATGATTGGGAATTCTTAATTTGGAGAAAAAAAATGACAACAAATGGTAAATTATAAAAAATACATGTTTTTATCTATAAAACATTTTTAAAGATATTAAAAAAATTAGCATTTCTATTTTCAAGAAAACAATATAGTATACGTATACGTATACGCACTGCATGCAAACCCTTTCTACACAGAGTATAATAGAACGTGGCCCCAATGCAAGGACTTAACTTGTACCATATACACAGATGCAGGGGACATGTTTCATATACACAATTCATATACAAACTTTAGACTTTATTGTCCCCAAGAGGAAATTCCTTTCCACAGTACTGTACACATCAGACAACAGTACATATAACAGCACACAGTAATAACATACAATGACAGACAACAGTACACACTCAGGCCTGTTTAGCGAGGCCTATTGTTTAAGGCGGCTATACCTGCGGGGATCAGGCTTTTCCCAAAGCGAGCCCTTCTGCTCCTCAGTGTTCTATACCTGCACCCGGAGGACAGTAGGGTAAGGTGGTGATTGAGTGGGTGTGTGATGTCCTGTTCTATTGAGGTTGCAATGCGTGCAATGGCCTTATTGTTTAGCTCTGCGAGATTGGGTGTTAGGAGACCAATTATCTTGGCAGCAGTGTTGATTATGCGTGTGAGTTTGGCCCGGTTAGTAACAGATAACATGTTAAAAAAGCAGGTGGAACAGTAAGTAGGATGGGCTGAATAATGCTCTGGTATAACAATAGGAGGAGATGTGGGGCAACATATAGTCCTTTAAGCTTGCGGATGACTGATAGTCTTTGGTGGCTCCTTTTTTGGGTGTCATTAGTGGGCTGGTCGAAGCTGAGTCTATTGTCCAGCGTCACTCCGAGGTATTTGAAACTGTCAACCATTTCAACTGTTTAGTTCTTTATGAGAATGGGGTGCTGAGGTGAGGGGGGACACATTATTATTTCCTTTGCTGAC
>JAKUDI010000226.1:0-63732 GCA_022702515.1 Ilyophis sp. 1 JC-2022 | reverse complement strand
CATGCAGCTTATGTCTTTTCCCCACACTTACAGGTTTTAATCAGGGTTCAATCACTCATTCATCAACAGATCGTTTTGATAAATGTGTTGTATACTGCTATATTTACTGCGCTGGTTCAGTTTTTATGGAGTTTCATTGGAGGACCCAACATTCTAACAATTGTGGTTTGATTGTGTATACAACCGATCCAGAGGCAACTGCCAAGTAACAGCCTGAATCATGAAAGATTTTGTTTAAGCGCTGGATCAAAATCAGGTCATTATCCTCGTAATCACTACCACCATATCACAGAGAATGTTCTGGAACATGGCTAACTTAGCGTCAACCAGTACCCCTTGATGAGGTATCATGCTCAGTATCCTGGGATCTTATGTTCCTGTGGGATTCCAGGTGAGAATTGGTTCAGCTGCAACTGAGAGATGATGCTGAGGGTGGAAATTAAAGCTCAATGTGTATTAACTCAACAGGATAATGTGTAATTCTGGCTATCCATGTGAATAATGTATAGTCTGACGTAATGATGGTACAGTTTAAACCAGGTCTGAAACAGGTTGTGATTTATATATAAATGCAATATAGGTAATTTACAGGTATTTCTTCATTTAATCTAGAGTTGATGAGTAGAAGGTGTACTGAAAATAAAGGATAAGACTTAATAAAGAGGGAAAGAACTCAACAGGGAAATCTAAACTCCAGAATTCAGCTTCTCTGGGAAGTACCATCACTAGATGGCAGCATTACTCGGTATTTAAAACAATCACAAAAACAAATTTATTACATAATTTATAAATTCCAAAAACAATACTAATAGAGTTAAACAAGCAATCAAACATTGCACAAAATAATATATTGCATCACCATTAAGCTGACTGAAAAAAATAGTAAGGAGTGATATTTAAGGGAAAGAATGGGTTAAGATCAGGCTCCCAGAGAGAAAAATGTTCTTGCCAGAGTTAATTTCATAAATTGGAAATTAATTTCACAGATATAGTGTTGACATTTTGAGATCTGATGTAACATGTTTCATCTTAATGAGGACTTTACTGTCAAATAATGAAACGGACATTGTCTCATTCTTTATTAACTCAATTCTTATTTTTAATTGACTAAGAATTCCATTACCTCCGTCACTGTGGTAAACTCTTAGGTGTGCACTCGAAAACGTGATTTTTGAGCATTTTGACGATGACCAATGACAAATAATGAAATCTCGAAAATGAGAACAACATCTAAAGGGCACTCCCTGTCTCATAGCTATGTAGCCTACAGTTTGACTAAACACAGAACCGTTTCATGGGGTTGCGCTGTGACCGCCAATTTAACGGTCTCTGTGCACCTCACGCCTGTTAGGCTCTGTAATATTGCTCACCGTCTAAATTAATCAGATGCTGCTCACCAGAAGTGACCGCGCATCACGACTGAAACGTGTTCTACCGGATATCAGATAACACTGTTGTGTTTGGCCACGTTCGCTAGAAGCGCTTGGGGGTTTTAACGTAGCTTAGCTTTATTTGTTTGGAGTTGGTAACCAGGAAGACAAAACCCAGGGCTTCTTGTGGGCGAGCTTATTCTTCTGTTCGTTGTTCAGCTGCCTTTGTGTTCTTTTTATAACTCTTGTCTATGGGAAGCGGGCATGTGTGGGAGGACCTCTGGCCCCAAGCCGCTGAGAGAGTTAATTGCCTCACACGCTGGCAGTCCCGACAGGGCCCCGGGAGAAAACCGTAGACCATAATCAATTACAAATCTGTGGTCAGGTCATGAAAATAATTTCCCTGTGTCTCGCTTTTGTAGACTTAAATTTGTGCGTTTGGTTGGAGCTGTGTTTTCATCAGCGCTGGTAATGCAATAAAAACAGCTGAGGTTATGGAGTGCGGTTTCAGGGGCCTCAGACTCTGGCGGGTTTGAAAAGCCAGTCTCTCCGAGACATAACAAATTAGAATAATGATTTCAGTCAACTGGGATCTGGAACACAGCGTGGCGCAAGATGGTGCGTGCATGGGGCAGAGCGGCCACTGTCCGGCACCAGAAACCACCCGCACAGCACGGTGCGTGATCAAATACGTTCAAATGCAACGCGCTTCATGTATTTGCTATTGCAATTGCAAACTATAAAAAGTAGCCTGTATACTGTAGGCCTATTATAAAAGGATCCCATTTATAAAGTGTCTGAAAGTTTTCATTAGTGATACATTGTGGTAAAAAAAGCTGTTTTTGTCCAAGTTGGTTAACTTTAAATGACCTTATCTCTAGATTTATTTATTTATATTCTTTATTTTTACAGGCAGGCTAGTCTCATTGAGATCAAAATGTTTTTTACAAGAGAGACCTGCGAACAAAATAAAAACATGTATAAAACTTTAAAGAGACATGTACAATTCAGCCACATTAACAATCAGCATTCAAACAGCATACAGGATATCATGAAACAAGTACATACAACATTAAGCAAATCTATGTATAAGAGATTCTAGTTGTGAGGGGCATAATATTGAAATAGATAAGGTAATCTGCAAAATTATTCATAAATCGAAATGCCAGAAATTATTCCATAGGAGACGGCTGGGTTGGTTTATCTGTGATTTCTATCCCGAACGAAACTAATAGCACCCCTAGTGGATAAAAGGCAGGGAAATATATATATTACGTGTCACCACCAGGTGTCACTATGAATTAAGGAAAACATTGACGTCTATCAGCAATGTTGGGATGTTAAATATTTGCACTTTAAAGCTATAACAATAACTCGGCCTCCATGCAGATTTACTTATTTGACATTTTATAATGTTTATCCTGTATGAAAAAGAGAAGTAAAACCACCCAATTGTACTGCTGAACAGGCTAAACTAGTCATTGTACAAGCAGAAAGTGGATCATATATTTTGAATGGAAGATTTTTGTGTATTTTATTTTCATATATATTACAATGGGAAAACTGGAGCCAAGGAAGGAGTTCAACAGTGATTTATTAGGCGGACGTTTGTTATGGTGAGTCAGAGCTCAATTTACAGATGGGTGACAAATTAAAGGAAAATAAACATAAAGTGTCTTAGTAAAGTGTTGGGCCACCACAAGACACCAGAACAGCTTCAATGTGCCTTGGCATAGATTCTACCTCTAGTCTAGCATAGATTGCAGTCTCTGGAACTTTACTGGAGGGATGGAACAACATTCTTCCAAAAAATATTCCCTCACTCTGTGTTTGTATGATGCGCTGTCTAACACGTCGGGCCAAAATCTCCCATAGGTGTTCAATAGGGTTGAGATCTGGTGACTGCGAAGGCCATAGCAGATTACTCACATCATTTTCATACTCATCAAACCATTCAGTGACCCCTCGTGCCCTGTGGATGGGGGCATTGTCATCCTGGAAGAGACCACTCCCATCAGGATAGAAATGTTTCATCATAGAATAAAGGTGATCACTCAGAATAACTTTGTATTGATTTGCAGTGATTTTATATAACTTTGTATTGATTTTGACCCTTCCCTCTAAGAGAACAAGTGGACCCAAACCATGCCAAGAAAATTCCCCCGACAACATAACAGAGCCACCGGACCCCCGCGCTGTAGGGGTTTTTCTTTTAATTTGTCACCCATCTGTATGTCTGAAAACCAATGTGAATGTCAACAGTTGAGTTCTGCAGCAATGTGCAGGAGTGGTTTAGTCAACCTAAGATAGAGATATTCTGTACAGTACTAATGGGCACTCCACTTTATCTAAATAACTTAAAAGAATATGGAAGAGACCAGAATCCAGCAACAAACCTAACCTTTAAAAGAGTTCAGCCAGGTAAGAAATATAATCACACTGAACTCAAACAGTCTCACGTGGAATTCAGTAGAATCCGCACCGAGAGCCGCTTTGATGTTTTTGTCTGCAGAGTTCCCGTGTAACATAACCCCGATTCAGCACAACATCCACATCGTATTCAATGTTGTGACTGCAGGCCAAGTGGAAAGCAAGGATAAACACTAATGCTCCACACTCCATTAGCTCCATAGTTACGAAAAGCTGGGAATTAAGGGCGGGAAAACGAGCTTCCTCACCAGAAAGCTGCTTGATCTACTTGATTATGAGCTCAAGTGATGTGTGAGGTCTTTGATTAAGTGATGCACATTCCTTCTAATGGATGGGTTGCTTCAATTTCATCTATGACAATATATAAACCGAAGGCCCTTTACTTTCTTCTATGTACATCATCATGCACATATTATTGTGTCGGCAAGATTGTTGAAAAAGAGGATCCCCAAACAAAAACTACCACATCAAACACTTTGGGCTTCCCTACATTTTGCATTCATTGTGCAACTGAAATCAAATCCATTTTGAACTGAAGGGGAAAAAATCCATTGCAAAATTTTTATCTAATTTCATCCACATAAATAAGAGAGAAGTCCAATGACACAGACATCATCCCTGTACATAAATGGGACATTGTGACGTGGAACTCACAATGGAAATCCATGGGAATTACTTAAGTATATGTACCACATATCTATGGAGGTAAATTATATTGTGAACATTTGTATTCTTTATTAGTTACATTTTTGCTGAGATACTACATCAAAATGGACGGCTCTTAATTGTCACCAAATTTGATCACATCAAACTGATCAGGCTTCAGTTGGAAATTGCAGGGTTATAGCATATACCTTCTAAAAATATTCTAAAAGTCATATTTTTCTTTTTTTTTTTTCAAAAAAAAAAAAAATAAAAAAAATATATATAATATATATATTAATATATTTAACACAAAAAAAGGGTATATCAATATGACTATTGACACTTACAAATATGCTGTCTGTCAATTAATTACATAACAGGATTAATAGACTAAATAACTACACAACATTTATAGCCTAGCCAAATATTGTAGTAATATATATCTTACCATTATCATTCGGGGGTCCAGAATCATGGAAATGGACTTCATTTACTTCATTTTTCTTTTTTTTTCTTGAAGCAAAGCCAGCAGCATATTAATAATAAAATAAAAAAAAAAAAAAAAAATTGTGACTTAGGCAAAACAAACAAACAACAAACAGCCTACACTTGACTTGACTTATTACATATTACATTACAAAAAAAAAGATGATCCTTTCAATCATTAAGGATCTAGCAAACTTTAGAGAGCCAGGCCAGCATCAGAGATGATTTAAGCAAAAAAAAAATGTTGTTCCAAAAAAAATGACTAGTGTGATTATTTTAAGAAGGTGACGATATGTTAGATAGTGGAGTAAGTGCCCGCTCAGCACATGAAGCCACGTGTTTGCAGCCCAAAGATGAGGGATTCCCTCCGACTTAGTATGCAATAAGAGCCGAGAGAAGCAAGAACCAGGGAGCTGATGTGAAATGCAGACCTTTAATAATACTCCAATACAACAGCTTTCCTAACAGTAATGCATAAAATCACATACATGTAACAATGTTGCACAGTCTGGACCCTCTTCAGCAGTCTGGTAGTGTATTCAGTAGGGTACAGAACCAAGGTGCCTGACAAAAAGGAGAAATGATTCTTCAAAGCGAGGCTGCCGAACAGGGGGACTGAGGCGGTCTTCACACCCACAGCAGCTGTCCGGTCAGGACAGGGTTACGGTCCTTGATGAGGGAGGCGATGATCTGGGACAGGTTCTCCACGGCCTCTTCCCACTGTTCCGCATCCTAAAACATGGGAACACAGACACCGTCAGTCATACAAACAGACTACGTGTCCCATGTCGTCTCACTCTATACTTGAGACAACAGCTCTCTTCACTCTCACCATGACTCCTCTCCAACACATTATGACCTTAGGGCTTGGTTTACTAAGACCTTTAGCAAAACCTTTTAGCACACGCATAACCAATAACATGACCAATGATTGGTCGTCGTGTTTGTTTTGCACCAATCACTGGTTGTGTTATTAGTCTTATGTGTGCTAAAATGTCTTAGTAAATAATTTTTTATTTTAGTCTTGTGTAAACCCTCCACTGGGGTTACTGTTCTACAGTGCACGTAGAACCCTCCTCTCAGTGGTGCACTGATACATTTACTCTACCTTCACTGTTATACCTCCACCTGTCTATTTCTCATCCTGAATATACCACTACCTGTATATCCTCCTCACTGTAATACCACTACCCAGCAATCTCCTGTTACAGTATTGTTACACTCCCTCTAATGTCCAACTCTAACGCCATGAGCTATCTTAAATATCACTCTCACACCACTTCCTGTATATAAATGTATCTGTTCATTTCAGATCTATCTGCTTTTTTCAATACTGCAATATCTCCACCATATTTAAAGGTTGTATCTCCTCCATATATATTTGGTTGTTCCACAAGAAAAAATATACTGGACCTTACCTTGAAAATACCTCCCCTGAATGTTACAATGTAATACCTCCACGTGCCAATCTATTCTCTCACTGTTATACTATACACCTGTACCGGTAGGCATCTCCTTTGTTGTTATATTAATGCACCTACACCTGCATATATCTATTCTATCTTCTTTTTTGTTATGGTGACATCACTTGCTGGCACACTGGCCCAAAAGAAACTAAATACAGGAGGGATACATTTTGTTGGACATCAAAGTTCCTGGCCCAGTTTAGATCTAAGCAACTTCAAATACATTTTGCTAAATTTGTATCGACTCAGATGTTACAAAAAGGCAACCGTTCAGTACAATAATATCTTATCTGTGTCTTAGTAACTTTCCTTTGCCGACAAAAAGCCCATTCTGTCATCCATTTGATCCAAAGGAACAATCTCACTCTGATTTCAATACCGAAAACAAGGTGACGATTTGTTTCAGTCTAAACTAAACTGCACTTAACTACTCATACTCACAAAGGCAGGTTAAAATATCTGGGCTTCATGTATATACTTTGTATATACTGTGCAACTCTTAACCAGTTCTGCTACCACGCAATATATGTCTTGGATGCAGGCCAGAGAATTGTAAAAACAAAGTCACGTTACACATTACAGCTCAGGGATTATCATGACTCTGATGTTATGTGATCGTGAGATCAATCAGCAGATAAAAGCAATTACTGCTAGAATTTGAGGGGGAAAACATTTTGTAAATTAAAGCAGTTCTTATCGGTCTTGCTGAAGTAACGTTCTTAAACCAAGTAAAATTACATTCTTTGCACTTTATATTTTAAAGGTAATTTGCAGCCAATCAAAAAGATCCCATACATGTTTTTAAAAAACAAGGACTGCTGTTGTGGTCACGCTTCCCACACTTTGTGTTATTTTACCATTTTACTTATTTTTTCATACGTGCTTTGTGTTATTTTTCAATTTGTCTGGCCTTTTAGCAATGTTTTCCAACATTTTATTTCTCCTGTTATTAATCCAAGCTAGTTCACTTCCCTGGTTACTCCTTACTATGGCTTTGCTTTCATTGTAATGCTTTTGTCTTAAATAACTCATTTTCCATCGGTTATTAGAGAACCACTGCCATTGGAACTGTGATGTCAGGGGAACGGGTGCCAGTACATAATTGACAATAGTGGCATGGATTGTGAGGTTCGCACAGCCACCTCACTGCGATGGAACATTGGAAGAGTAATCGTCCTCAGGAACGTGGTGAAGCACAGGAAACAGTGACCATGGCAAGAGGTTCCACTCTTAAAAACACACTTCCTAATAAGAACTCATATCCAGGGAGTTGTATGATGTGAATTTTCCACTGACTGGATATTTCAGTCAAAAAATATCTGGATAGGGAATCGGTACTCATTTATTGATTAAAGAAACACAAATCTATGATTAAATCTAAATATGATCGCCTTGAAAGAGTTCCAGAATGTGTAATTTCGGCATTTCCTGTGCTTCATGTATTTTTTATTTACATTTGGCCATGGGTTTTTTAAGACATCAAAGAAGCGAAAGGGTTTTCCTGTTTTCTTTAAAATGTAGTGTGGGGCCTTGTTCTCTTGCTTAATTACAAGTGTTCAACAATGGGTGGCGGAGCGCCAAAACATCTGTGAACAGTCGGCAGCGTGTGCCAGCGCCTATACGCCCAGTCAGTATCCGTATCCATCATTACAGGATCATGCATAAATTCAGCAGGAGCATGGCGCCAAGCCTTCTCAGAAACTCCACAATGTGTAGAAGGGCTCTTCAAACTCTTGCAACTCTACTCTCCTTATGGATTACTGTTGCCTTGGTCGATATTCTGAAAAGTCACCTAGTACAAGTGACAGAGCATTACTATTATTGATCTGAATTGTTTCTGCCAATCATTCTACTTTTTGGCATTCATCATCCTATAGCCTCCCAAATGTTCATGCATTGAAAAGCTTTACTACATTATGACATGTAGACAGCTTTAATGACAGAGCACTTCTCTTCTTGAGTGTTCCTAAAAAACACCATCCAGCACAACAGCAAAATCACCCAAATGGATCAGATACTCAGTGGAGCCTAAGCCTTTGTATTTTATCTTTCCCAATGGATCGGAAAATTCAAACATGAATCATACTTCATAAAATACTGTGCAATATTAAATTAAATGGTTGTTTATGGTAAATGTAAAGGACAGATTCTTATAAGAATCAAATACTTTTTTAAAGAATAGAAATTCTAAACTGTCAAGCAAGCAGTATCATGTATGGGCTAACAGGACATTTCAAATACAGTTGAAGCACCAAAAACAGTCAATTTTTTCTTCCTGAAAATGTACTGTAAGTTTACTCATATTTTTCACCATGTTAAAAAAACAGTGACCCAGAGATAGCAAAACTTGATGAAAAGGTGTTACACTTTGTCTGACTTTAGTGGGGGGTGCTGGAAAGCTGGTGAAAAGCTGAGACTCTGAGGAGAACAATTAACAGAATAGCATTACATTCGATCCAAACCATTCAGCCAGTCCCCTCCCTCCACACATTCATCCAGCTGTGCAAGTTTCAATCAGGAAGAAACATAAACCATTCAATGCTTTTGGGGAGTATCAAAATACATTTAATTTAGCTTGGGTTAAAAGCATTGTGTTGCCCGGATGACTCACCATAGGAATAAAATCAACAATTTGACATTCATTTTCAATGGTAACACAAACATACTGTATGTGTGCATGTGTGTGGATGCCATTCAAGTAATTTAAATTATGACAGCATACAACGTACAAAGGACAATACAACACAAACTGTTGTATATAATATATAACCTTGATCCAATATATTTTATGTATTTTAGACAATTTTCCAGCCAGCGCAATGTGATATTGTACTACCCTGAACACCCTTAGTACCCGTACTACCCTTACATTTGATACTACATGTCAAATGTAACACTAATTCTATAAATGGCCTTGCTTAGTTTAACATCCCTCAGAATTCAAGCACCAATCTTTCATCTGTCCCAATAGCCATGTACACATTACATTCAGATGTATGTGTGTGTTAATCTGGTTAATTCTGGTGTCTTGCAACAATCAATCAATCAAACTTTATTTGTATAGCACCTTTCATACAGCAAGTGCAACTCAATGTGCTTCACAAAAAATAATTGCAAAGAATAATTAAAAGAAAAAAATATATAATAATAATAATAATAATAAATAATACAAATAAATACAAGCAATGCAAAAAACCTAGGTAAAAGCAATGCGAAAAAGGTGTGTCTTAAGATTTCTTTTAAAAATGTCCACAGATTGAGAAACCCGTAGATCCTCCGGCAGGCTCTTCCAAAGGCTAGGACCACAATAGCTGGAAGCTGCTTCTCCAAGCCTTTTTGTTCCAGCCTTTGGAACAGTTAAGAGACCAGTGTCAGAGGACCTAAGGGTTCTGCTGGGCACATACCTAAAAAGCTCAGATAAATAGGCAGGTGCATTGCCATTTTGTGATTTAAAAACCAATAAAAGGATCTTAAAATCAATTCTAAAACTAACAGGCAACCAATGCAGGGACTTTAAAATGGGTGTAATGTGTGCTCTCCGTCTGGCCTTTGTCAGCACGCGTGCTGCTGCGTTCTGCACAAGTTGTAACTGACTAATTGCTTTTCTCGGTAGACCAGACAGGAGAGCATTACATTAATCAATCCTGCTAATAATAAAACCATTAATTATCTTTTCAGTATCAGCCTGAGATCAACGGTCGAATTCTAGCAATATTCCTTAAATGGTAAAAAGATAATTTTGTGACATTTCCAAATTGGGCTTCCAAATTTAAGTCAATAATGACACCAAGGTTTTTGGTGTTGAGTGCAAGTGATTGTAATTTTACAGACAGTTTCTCTCTCTGGGCTTTTGCCCCAATGACTAAAATCTCAGTTTTATCTTTGTTCAACTAGAGGAAATGTTCTGACATCCATAAATTTATGTCAGAAATACACTTCAATGGGGCAAAAATAATCTGGGGATACAGAGATATATAATTGGGTGTCATCACCATATCTATAAAAAACTATTTTGTGCTTTCTGATGACACAGCTGAGTGCTAACATATACAGGCTGAAGAGAATAGGGCCCAAGACCGAGCCTTGGGGAACACCACATGTATGTCTACTTTTCCTGAGTTATGATCAACTAATGCCGCAAAAAAATCTCGACCAGTCAAATAGGATCTGAACCATTGGAGAACTCTGCCGGACAGACCAACACAGTTTGTCTGTCCAGAAGGATATTATGATCAACTGTATCAAAGGCGGCACTGAGGTCTAAGTGGACAAGGACAGAGAGCTTTTTGGCATCGGTGTTCACTCTAAGATCATTTACTATCTTAACTAGGGCAGTCTCTTTGCTGTGGTTTGCCCTAAAACCAGACTGTAACATCTCAAGCACATTGTTATTGCAAAATAATTCATTTAGCTGATTAAAAAAACAATTTTTCTAAAATCTTACTTAAAAAGGGAGGTTGGATATGGGCCGGAAGTTACGAAGAACCAAACAATCCATATAACCTTTTTTGAGAAGTGGTTTAACTAAGGCAGTTTTGAGTGCTGTAAACAGGGAGTGATTGACTAATCCTAAGGCTTTTGTTTCGAAGAGACCTTTTTGAATTTGACAGGCGCAACAGAGTCAGGGGTTGACTGTAATTTTGTATTAAAATCCTTTACCAAGTCATCAACAATAAGATATGACAAACAAGAGTGTGTGACAGACAATTAAGATGCATTCCCTGACCCACATATACCAACCCACAATACCTGCACTGGTTGGAAAATGTGGCTGTACTCTGAAACCCTAGAAGACCCAAGCTTTCCACTGCATCAAGTCCAACAGGAATAAAGCTTGCAGTAATGAGCTTGTTAGGTCCATTCCTACAGGCATGCACAGTCATCACCGAATGGGGAATTCAAAATGTGCAATTTGAATTTATTTTTCTCTCCTCCTTCTCAACAGAGAAAAGAATGAAAGAACGGAAAATATTTCCAGTAATTCTTGGTCTCTTCACTGGAAAAAAATGGCTGTCTTTGTTGGGTAAAATTATTGTCAGAGAGGCTGCTGTTTGAGAGAAGAGGAGAACAAGCCAGTTATACTAGTACCACCCTACCCATACCAAAGGTCTGCAGACTTCATATTAGCATTTCACAATGATAAAGATAATCATAATGCTGGATCCATTCTAGCTCACAGGGAGAGGGATATTTTAAAATCAGCAGTACTGACCGGGTACCCAGTTCTGTATTCCTTATGTCCAAATTCCCTGTATTAAACTCCATGCCTTCATTGACATTCATAATAAACCAGCGAATCCGAAAACATTTAGATTCAACAATGGCAGAGCCACACCTTTTAAAAAAACATTTTTACTCCAAATTTTTCTTTCTTTTGTCTGCCAATCTGCAATGGCTCATCACTTTTTGGCCTGGCCCACAGCTTAAACAAATCCTGTGTCAAATCAAGAGTGCATGCATTAGCATGCGCATCCCCCAGAATGTGTGCAGTCAGTTAGTGTTTTTTCACAATGCAAATACTTGCATTGCATTTACATAACTGGCTATGGGGTGCCGTGTGCGACGTAAAACGCTATTATTTTCCCGTGCCTCTTTCTCCCACATTTAACCAAAGTATCCCCTTTTTTCTAGCAGTTAAAAATGTGTCCCTTTTTCCTACGATTATGATCTGTGAAATAACAGGTGCAAATATTAAATGTGCTAAGACATTTAGATAAATGTACGAGACAATTGCTAAATGTATAAAACATCCATCCATCCATATCACTATCGCTGACCTAGAAACAAGGGCTGAATACAAAACAACAGTAACAGACCATCCAGGACACCATAAAAATGTCAAAATACACAGAGATGAATATGTGGTCAGGAACAAAGCACCTGTGGTGAAAGCACCTGATGAGTCTGACGTGATGTTTCACAGTGTCATGCTATGCAACATTCAGATTCTCACAGTATCCATATGGCTCAGCCTCCATCGCAGATGATCTATGTGTTGCAGATATTACTGAATCTGTGCAAAATACTGCACATGGCCACCCACAGACATGACCTGTCTCTCTCAAGGCAGACAGAATGCAATCTCACTAAAGAGAAAAGAAAACAGGACTCATGGTCTCTGCCACTCAAAAACACAGCTATCAACCACGCACCTGCTCAAATGAATGACAGTTTATGCTAGCAGTGCATTCTGGGTGCTATGCTTATGACTGATATCTCAGTGCGACATGCTTACATTGGGCATTAAAGCTTATGGTATAAGGTTCCAGCTGGATTAATACTTCAGTACTTCATATAAAAGGGACACCTAGGGAAATATCCCCTTCCATAGCAGTTTTTTTTTTTTACCTTTGAGGGAATTAAACTGAAGTTTTAATCTAACTGCTGTGCTGCAGAGAACATATTGAGAGAGAATGTATACTCCAGTTACAATTATTATTTTTCTGCAATAGGAATTCAAAATGTCTGTATAATCAGATGTTATTAATTCTATTGCACTGGTTCTTAAAACTACACATCGTTTAAGTACAAAATACTGAAAAGGGGCATCATAATAGTAATAATAATAATTTGCATTTTTTGCATTAAAATAAATAAAAAAAATTTAACTTTTATTTACATATCAGATACAATACTGGCCACTGAAATGGGTTCTCCAATAAACTATGAAACTAAATAACAAAATAACAAACTATATGATATAGCAAGCAGTTACACCTTATACTACCATTTCCCTTCAGAAAATAACTTCCCGAACGATATTATATTATATTCATTATATTCCTGCAAATTCCCAATTAGCCACATGGAACAGTTTGACAGTGAGTAGTTTGTGAAAAGATGGTTTTGATTAAGCTGTTGTCACATAAGTATAGACTTGAGGCCCAGAATGTTGTCATGGAGATGGAATCAGCACTGAATGTAAAGTCTCCATCTAAAAATAACTTGTCAGCATAACATAGAACAGAGACACATATATCATTACATAGTATGCACACGCCTGCAAGTATGAATGCGCACACACAAACACTGGACATGTGATGTTCTCCTCATGTCTTGAGCTACATTTTACATTTTGGCATTGCTAATGGTTAGCATAAAAATGCACGTACCCATAAACAGAATGTTGACTCTGATACAATTTTGTGAAGTATATTTCTACCATAAAATGACAGATTAAAGAAAAATAATTAATGTTTTTAGTTTTTTTTAATAAAACTGGCTTTGTGACTACAGGTGGGCAATGTATTATGCCTCTGACTCTCAAAGACAAAAAATAACACTGCACCCTACCTTAAGGAACCCCCGGCCAACAACTCTGAAATACCACAGATGCCTTTAACCTCCCTATCACTGAGTAATGACTCCGGCACACACACGGAAGGCACCAAAGAAGATGGGCAAAGGTTCGACGTTTTAGACAGTAATGTTTTTTGTGCAATTCTGTCACTTCATCTCTGTAGTCTGCTCTTGGAGTTGAGCTGTGCAGCTCTGCTGATATTCCCATGACTGCTTGCCATGAGACAAGGCTCCCAATTACAGTAAAAAAAAACACATGGAAATAATTTAGCGGCAAACAGCCAGGATCACTGGAGACACCCATCAGAATAGCATTCATTGGCACACTGTCCACACAATTAGGGCACAGGAGTAGTTATACAATTGATCAGTACCATAGGAACCCATTTACTCTCCATATAAAACAACTAATTTCTACCTAATTGCTTGAGATCTTAGTATATTCTTTAAGTATTAAAATAGTCACAAGAGGGCACTGTAATCACAAAGCAAACTCTTTGTGGGTATACACCATTTAGAGTTTTTAGGAACCCCTCATATATAGCTGGTCTGTGTTTATAGACATTCTTATAAACAGGTTACGTAATGTAGGGTTCCAAGCCCTTCAATTTTAACACCACCCTCAGCTTTGGAAAATGTGACCACAGAATAGATAATAGGATCTATCCACTAAGGGACCTGAGAGAAAAAATAAATAAATAATCTATTTAAAAGGTATTGTATTTCTGACTGACAGAACATCGTTCTCTGAGGGCTCTTATAGGAAATGGGGGGTTCATTGCCACCCCCCAACCCCCTCCCCATCTCCCTAACCCATTCATTAGATAGTTGCTGGAGGGTAAACCATGAGGAGAGCAGCAGGTCCAATTACTGCATGGTCCACAGCCTGAATATGAGCCCAAATCCAAGAGGATATTTTAGCGTGGCGTAATCGCACTGAACAAAATTATTTAAAATCACACAAAGGTAGTATGAAGACACAAAACACAAATAAAAACTGAAACAGCTGGAATTTTTGCAGCACTACTTGGCATTAGTCTTCTGCAAAGTTAGGAGTCAGACTAAAAAAATGTAAATAGAAAACTGGCCCTGTACTGCAAAATTAAATGTACGGTAACGCTCCTCACAATCCCACTGTAATATCAAATTAAAAAGAAGACTTTTCCAGGTCCTTGCGGTTTGTTGTTTTGTTTTGTTTTTTCTGAGGAAAAATTCCAACAGGACGTGGTGCCTGGAAGTCTGTATCTCTGATTACCTTGTCACTGGCATTGAGCTTCACTTCATTTAAAAAGGGACACATATTGTTTGAGTGTGGATAAGCTTTACAGCCTTTATCCTCGCTTTTGTATGACTGCGAGTTGCTTCCAATTTTCCGGCAGGGATAGCCGCAGTTCTATTGACTTGTCACAGTTCCACAGACCCATTGATACGGGCGCATTCTTTCCCAATAAACCAGTCAAGGTATGATGAAAATCACTTTCAGGGGCCCTCTGCAAAGTTCCGCTTTCTATCCCAACAAATACGGCACCTATTCAATTCTTGCTGGTTAACCAAACAGTGTAGCTGCTACTTATAAAGCATGATTCCGTTTTTTTCAATCTGCTGAGCACGCCCCAGACAGAAACTGCCACACAATCTATTTTAACAAAGAACATACAGGAAGCTGCTCAGGGTCAACACTAAGCTATTTCCGCAACTTTAAGTGAGTGATCACTTTGTTTAAACTTGACTCACCAACAGACATAATTGTAAACACTGGGCAGAACAATACATCCTCATCAAAAGGGATGAAAGACTATATGTCATAGTTAGAGAACACTAGCTATGACATACAGTGAACCTTGTGGGTAACCGTGTGGCATTGTCAAGCAACAGGACTTATAATGAGAATGTTGCAGGTTCAAATAACACGTAGAATACAGCTAAAGACTATACCGTAAGGGACTTACCTGAAACATTGTAGCATACACAATTGTCAGCTAAGCAAGTAATTCTTTGCATTACTATAATGTGTGGCTATAAAGCAAGTATCAACTTTTGTAAAAATTCATTTTCAGTTGTTTGTAGTTTAAAATACACCTTTAAAAACTGGCTTTCAAAAGAAGGTTAAGTACAGGACTTTATTGCTGGACTGCCACCTAGATTTGACCCCATAACATACGGATCACAATTTCAGTGCCATAAGCACAGTTGCACAATTCTGCCTGGCACCTAGGTCTTATCTCAGCCACATTTCAACACAGCCAAGAATACAAACAGATTGTGCAACAACATGTTTTCATTATGCTGTCAAAACAGCAGAATATCAGACTAAACTGTGGTTGCATATGGAGGCTATGCTGTCCAGAGGAACTGAGGTGTGAGAATGATGACTTGATATAATACAGTGCCCACCATTGTTATTGGCAACCCTGGAAAATATGAGCAAAAAAGGCTATTAAAAATGTCTTTGTCGTTTATCAGCGTCACACTCAAAATGTGAGAAACATTGAATCTTTAATTTAGGTAAAATTATTATTTTCTCAAAAAAAAGCGTCACAATTATTATTAGCAACATTAGAAATTTACAAATAAAACCAAAAAAATGTAAGTATATTCCTATTCATTTTAATTTTTTAGGCACACCTGAGTCTTTCGGAACTATTACGTGGTCATTCTCAACTGTTTCACTAGGGTATAAATAAGAGGTGACATACAGCCCAAAACCCCCTCAACATGGGGAAGAAAACACACAAATTAAATGACACAAAAGGTTGTTGACCTTCATAAATCAGGCAATGCTGTAGAAAAATAGCTTCATGTCTGAAACTACCCTTAGTCTGAAACTGAAAGCATGTCTGAAACTACCACTACCACCATTAGAGCAATAATTACGAAGTTTAAAGCAACAGGAGCTGTGACAAACCTGCCTGTAAGAGGACGCAAGTGTAGTTTGTCCCCAAACACAGTCAGGAGGATGGTTCAAGAAGCAAAGATTTGTCCAAGAATCACAGTTTGACAGTTGCAGAAGTTGGTTGCATCCTGGGGTCACCAAGTCTCCAAAAGTATAATTAGACACCTTTATGCCAACGAGCTATTTAGAAGGCTTGCCAGAAGAAGGCCTGTTATCACACCACAAATGTAAATGCCTGGTGTTTGCTAAATGTTACCGGAATTTAGATTGGAAGCGGGTGCTATGGTCAGACGAGATGAAAATGTAGCTTTTTGGCAATAAATACCAAAGGTGGGCTTTGCGCAATAAGAGACATAGTTATGCAGAAAATAACCTTAGCACCACTGTGACGTAAGGTGGTGAATTTGAGATGTCATGAGGCTGTTTTTCCTCCAAAGGCCTTGGAACCTTGTTTGAATACATGGCATCATAGACTCCATCATATACCAGGAGATTTAGATAGACCTAAATTTGGTTGCCTCTGCCAGAAGGTTAGATTGCGTTTGGACCGTTCAGCAGGACAATGATATCCAGTATATCATTTTATAATTTTTCTGAACATAGAAGACATTCGATAAACAATAAACTGAATTTAATCCTGCACTTTTTGTTCATATGAATTGAGGTTGCCAATAATTCTGGTGGGCACTGTATGCAATACATATCCTGTACATACATAAATATACTGTATAGCCTGAATAATTTTATTCTGTTTGTACTTCTTGTGATAGTCTTTTCCGAGATCTGCTTTGATCACAATGTATGAAAAGCGATGCAACATTCCATTATATTAAAACAAAAATAGAAAATATTCTAAAGTTCACAAAATCAGGAAAGGTATAATCATGGTTGCACTGTGCTCTGTTTTGTTCATACTTTCTGAGTAGATCAAGGGGTCTTTATAAGTGCTTTAGTGTCATTTAACAATGCTTAACAAGATGGGGCTGTTATTATAGCCCTTCTAGAAACATAAACGCTGACCGAATGTAGCAAGACGACATACCGGTATGTCTTGAAAGGCAAATACTGACAATAGCTTTTCAAAGAAGACTCATAATATCACTCTTCATCCAACAAGAGTTTTTTTTCCCCAAAAGATTACTGAAGCTTGCCAATTCTGTAACTTTCGTGGGTGGCCAAAAGAATTGTGAGCAGAGATATGGTTTTACATGTTTATATAAATTATCAAAAATATGACTTGATTTTCAAATCCACCTGCAGCAATATTTCTACATTCATGGATTTATTAAATGTTTACAAGCTAATTACACAAACTAAATTTTTTGAGAATAAATAATTTGTTCATAATTGCTACTCTTTTGAATGTTGTTTTACAACTGTATATAAACATTTAACAGCAGCCACATCATTTAAAAAAAATACCAGTTCAAAATCCAATTAATAGAAGATGAATAAATAGAGCTTTGCTTTGGGTGAAAATGGTGTTCCAAAAGTTCAATGCCCTGCCGATGTTAGAAAGCAATCTGTGCTTCAGGTGAATGCATCAATGAGGTGAGCGTTGTCACTGAAATTCAGTGAAAATGCAACTCTCCACTGGGAAAACATGGCAACTCATCAGTGCTTCCATAGCTATCTATAAGGGTGTTATAAATGATCAATAAACACATTGAGATAAGATGCTTGAGAAGGAAAAACCATGTGAATCTGGAATATGTATTGGATATGAATAATATTATATTTCATGAATTTACCAACCACATCTGTACAGCTTTCTGTTGTATTTCACAAATATACTTGTGAAGCATATTCCCCCAAAGGAGGTTTGAACTGAGGCTTATGGTGTGTATAATAAAAATATTATTCCATGAGAGTAGCAATTGTTTAGATAAGACATTGTTTTGTTACCGTATAGTTGACAATTAAAATTGTTTAATTTTTGTCTACCTCCAGAATGGTTCAGTACTGATCTCCTGTCACATAAAAAAAGCGACTACAATTTTCCTGACGGTTGCATTAATTTAATGATCAAATCAGAGAACTCAGCAGCGTTATCAATGGTGATTACTGCTCATTTGATAGTGTAAAACCCTTGTTAATCCCCTGGAGAAAATTTGCAATGGAACAGATCCTGAATGTGTCTCGCTGGCCCAAAAATAATTTTTACACTGAAAGGTTGGTCACAAGTCCTTTACCCTATGACCCTTTAGCCCCTACCCCTATCACCCCAAAAAGACCTGAGTACAGTATTAACCCCCATCTCAAAAAGACAGTGGTCTGGGTGTTCGGTTACACAGCCTGCCATTGGAAGGGGAATCGGGGAAGGTGAGAGAATGGACATGGAACGTCTCTCTTTCTCTCTCTTTTTACGGACGGCTAATCTCTTCTCAGGTTTAAGATTCCTCGTCTGGGCTCTTTGACAAAGAGGAAGCACTGGGTGGGTAAACATGAGGGCTCTCAGAGCAGGGATTAGAATCCCCATATATCACCGTGACAACTCTTTTCAGCAACTGACAGCCCGCCAGGGCCTAACGCAAGAGGGATCCAGTGACACTTCCTATCACCGCGGCAACCATTGATAGGGGATAAAATCACCTTTTTCACAGCGCCAGATCACCTTACTGCCATCGCTCAGGACTGAGCCTGGAGAATAGGTTTTCTCATCAGGTACCCTGGCCAAAATTCCTTCCAGAGTCCCAATGCTTCTAAAATAAATATAGGTGTTACCCATTCTTAAGCATAATGACAGCCATGCATAGGGTTAGTTAAGGTGGACAGTGAGTACCTGTAGGGGTTAGTTAAGGTGGACAGTGAGTACCTGTAGGGGTTAGTTAAGATATACAGTGAGTACCTGTACGGGTTAGTTAAGGTGTAAAGTGAGTACCTGTAGGGGTCAGTTAAGATATACAGTGAGTACCTGTAGGGGTCAGTTAAGATATACAGTGAGTACCTGTAGGGGTTAGTTAAGGTGTACAGTGAGTACATGTAGGGGTCAGTTAAGATATACAGTGAGTACCTGTAGGGGTTAGTTAAGGTGTACAGTGAGTACCTGTAGGGGTCAGTTAAGATATACAGTGAGTACCTGTAGGGGTCAGTTAAGATATACAGTGAGTACCTGTAGGGGTTAGTTAAGGTGTACAGTTAGTACATGTAGGGGTTAGTTAAGGTGTAAAGTAAGTACCTGTAGGGGTTAGTTAAGGTGTACAGTGAGTACCTGTAGGGGTTAGTTAAGGTGTACAGTGAGTACCTGTAGGGGTTAGTTAAGGTGTAAAGTAAGTACCTGTAGGGGTTAGTTAAGGTGTACAGTGAGTACCTGTAGGGGTTAGTTAAGGTGTAAAGTAAGTACCTGTAGGGGTTAGTTAAGGTGTACAGTGAGTACCTGTAGGGGTTAGTTAAGGTGTACAGTGAGTACATGTAGTGGTTATTTAAAGTGTAAAGTGAGTACCTGTAGGGGTTATTTAACATATACTGTGAATACCTGTATGGGGTTATTTAACATATACAGTGAGTACCTGTAGGGGTTAGTTAAGGTGTACAGTGAGTACATGTAGGGGTCAGTTAAGATATACAGTGAGTACCTGTAGGGGTTAGTTAAGGTGTACAGTGAGTACCTGTAGGGGTCAGTTAAGATATACAGTGAGTACCTGTAGGGGTCAGTTAAGATATACAGTGAGTACCTGTAGGGGTTAGTTAAGGTGTACAGTTAGTACATGTAGGGGTTAGTTAAGGTGTAAAGTAAGTACCTGTAGGGGTTAGTTAAGGTGTACAGTGAGTACCTGTAGGGGTTAGTTAAGGTGTACAGTGAGTACCTGTAGGGGTTAGTTAAGGTGTAAAGTAAGTACCTGTAGGGGTTAGTTAAGGTGTACAGTGAGTACCTGTAGGGGTTAGTTAAGGTGTAAAGTGAGTACCTGTAGGGGTTAGTTAAGGTGTACAGTGAGTACCTGTAGGGGTTAGTTAAGGTGTACAGTGAGTACATGTAGTGGTTATTTAAAGTGTAAAGTGAGTACCTGTAGGGGTTATTTAACATATACTGTGAATACCTGTATGGGGTTATTTAACATATACAGTGAATACCTGTAGGGGTTACTTGAGATGTACACTGTGTTACTATATTGATATTGATGTTACTTCCCTCTAAACACCATTGATACTGGTATTACAGATATCAAACTTCCCTTTGAATTAATCATTAGTCTCAACCTATTTTCACTAATTTCCCTTGATTAACAAGTGTGCCAACGATCTGAATGATCCCTTGGCAGGTAAACACTTTATCACACATTTTATTTTGAAATTGTAATTACAAATTACGGGCATTGACAGTGTGGAGATAACTACACTGGTGTAGGCTCGCGCACCGTATGTCACTGGTTAAACCAAAAACCGATTAAACCCAACACATCAGTGAGCACCTGCAGTAACACTACAGTAAGAGACTTTGCATCAGTTATCAGCATAAATGCAGTGCCAGTGGCATTACTGTACAGGAATGATATAAGAACAATGTCCGAACCACAACCACACAATTCACTTTACATTACACAATCAACCTATGGGATTTTGTAATATTTGCATTTGTTACATATCAGAAAAATATGAATCGGATTCCTATTTTCCCAACTTTTGTATTACATTTCACTTCTTGGTTGAAAGCAACTGACATGAGAACACTACGAACATGAAGTCAGACTGAGACAAACAGGGGTATCATGTATTAAGCTGGCCAGGCTCCATTACCTCATACTTAACCAGGGACAAGCTGAATGAAAAAGCAGCTCCCTCGCACCCTTTCAAGACTGAGTTTTCCCATGCAAATCTATGTAAAATGTAGGACACAATCGAATCAATGGATGAAATGTCCAGCCATTCTGAACAGAACATTTTTTTTTCCAGAAACTAGTACATTCTGATCCCTGCCTAGTTCAAAATGTCCGTGGAAGGGTTTCTCTATGCCTTGTTAACACATAGTTTATGACTAGATCATGGGTAAACCACTCATTGTGACACAGAATTGCAAAGAGTAAATGTCTTTTCATGATACAGTTAAGTGTTTTTTCAGCCTTTTAAGAGGTGGCTTGTGTTTTATGTTTCAGATGTGTGATCTGGGCGCTGTCTTCAAGCACGAAGGGAGGCTCTGTTTGAGTCTGAATGACTCAGACAGCTTCTTTCATAAGGTCAGAGATCACGCCGATTTCTCTGGTGTGAAGCGGTTTGATGTACACTCTTTGGACAGTACACCAGTTTATCACAGGGTCATTACCCAAATCAATCTCTTTTAAAGCTACCCAACCGACAGGGTACCATTTACAGTCTGTGGAATGACTCATCTGGGGTTTGAACCCGCAACCTTCCGGGATCAGGGCACAGGCTCAATCCAAGGTCACAGAGGCGGTCTCTATGTTGTGTCTGTCATGTATGTGCACTATACTTATAACCAACAAAACCTTACTTTATACAAAGAAAATGTAATCTATGCATTCAATATTCAGTAAACTGGTAAACACCAATTCATGTCAAAATTGATAAAACATCCTTGTGTTATACTGTTTGACTTAGGATGTCTTGTGGCAGCATTGCTGTTGAAGAAGCCAAATGTAGACAGTATTTGCTCCCACAAAAGGAAATTAAATATGACAAAGGCCTACACTTGACAAATGTCAGAAGATAGGCTGAAGACAAAAAGTCAAGCTGTTTTAAATAAGATGCCTATGTCTATTTAACAAAGTGTATTTACTGATTCTTATCAGACATCAGTGTGTACTTACACTAATCCCTCCACATACAAAAGATGTTTCAAAAAAGCTGAACTTTGTTAATTCTGTTATATGTTGTGTGCATTCCATTTGGGAAAATGAATCTCAAGAAAATAATTTAATATAAGAACCAAATGACAACGGGCAATTTAAGTATGAGGTTCAGTTTTTACAACAGAAAATGATGTGCATTCTAAAATCTAATTATGGATGCCATTTCTCTGTCAAACAGATGCCACTTGTCTGATGTTGCTTGTTTGGAAAGACCAATGCACTGTGCAATCCTCACAAAAGGAAAGGATGATCCACATCAGAACTCAATCAGTGCCTGATGTATTTCATTGCTTTTCTGCTCCTCTGACAGCAAAGGTTGTATGCATACAAAATAAAATACAGTGTACATTCAGATCTGGTCCAGAATGTGCTCTTAAAGGGATATTTCACCTTCCTGTGACAGAAGTAATTTTGTGGAGCCTACCACATTATATTTGCATAGCGTGAATCATTGCAACGTCAGCTGTCCCTGGTAGTCCTGGTTGTCAGGCTCCCCATTCACTCCCATTCATTTTCGGGAGCTCACCAAAATTAATCGTTTTCAAGCACACACTAACTATGGCAGATAATACATCGATAAAAGAGAACACGTACCTTTTCACCGTCGTGTTCTCTTTTATCGATGTATTATCTGCCGTAGTTAGTGTGTGCTTTAATACGATTAATTTTAGTGAGCTCCCGAAAATGAATGGGAGTGAATGGGGAGCCTGATAACCGGGACTACCGGGAATGCCGTTAACAGTCAGCAGGAACAGCTGACGTTGCTAGTATTCACACCTATGTCACACAAAGGTGAAATATCCCTTTAAAGTGTGCTAGTATTAAAGTAGGCACCGGTCTCAATGTTGTGAAAACATTTCTCAAGTCATAACACCCATTGGCCCTGCTCACAGAAAAAGAGACATAACCCCCACTGCTTCTCCACACACATCGTTGTGAACGCACATCAAAGTTTACAGCTACGATTTCAGGAGACTGGCATAGCTACACTATAAATGTCAGCTACAAAACAACGGTCCTGGTAAAACAACAAAATATTTTTTGTTGTTGTAGAGTTTAACAATAACACAATAAAATTTATCACAGCAGTTCTTTCTATGACTTTCTATGATTGCTTTCATGACTGTTCCCTGATATCTTTCTAAAAAAAAGTTGCTCACTCCAGCTTTAATTAATAGTCAATTAAAAAACACTTCAGTTTAAAATTCACATCAGTATATTGAGAGCACACAATAAGAATCAAGGTTAAAAGAAAGTACTAGAAAATAAGTATTCACCCATCTGGGGGAAATTATCTCCATTACAAAAAACCAAAATAATGATTTATACCAGGTCTTTATCAGCTGTTCCACTATCTTAAAATGAGTTGCATTTTATCATCATGAAAACATTATTTGTATTCACTCCCTTTCCTCTTTGTCAAGTGAAGGCCGAATATGCACACATCACTCTCCATGAGCTAAAGGAGGACTCTGGTATGCAGTTTCAGAAGACTAGAGCAATCTTTTTTGTCCAAATGTGTGTCATCTCACACTAAAGAATATAAAGCACCACTCAGAACTCAGAAAAAGTAAGTAATTTGATGTTGGATTGAACACCCCGAGCTCCTGAACTGGCTTTATCTCTACCTCAGCATTCCACCTGTCTCAGCCTTGCCAAAACTGGTGAAGCAACATCAACAGAAAGATCCTAGCAGACTTTATCAGACATTCATTTGCAATGCACGGTTCCACACAAACATACTGTTGTTTGTCATAGATAATTATGTTTTGGAAAATGCCTCCAAAATACAGGCCATGTTTTATTAATAACTCAGTAATAATTCCTTATTGAATTAAAACTTGCTCAACTTTTGCGATATGTATTTACCTGCAGAAAGTGTACAGATTACGTTTTTTGCCTCCTCAGTTTTGGAATTGGAAGCACCAATTGTGTCTCTTGAGCCACTACCATGCCACCCAAACTTATACATTTCACTCACCAGCCAGCCAATCACAATTTAGACACTACAGACCACTGGGTACTACCAGAGAGTTAGCGCTGATCAGGGGAGGAGCTTATCTCCCACTGGATACAACTGGGGGTGTCTGTTACTAAAGTAAACTCACAGACACTGTTCCCTGCTGGAATGATGCTAATAATGTCATAGTGTACAACATAAAGTGTCTAAGTAAGGTGTTGGGCCACCATGAGCCGCCAGAACAGCTTCAATACGCCTTGGCATAGATTCTACCTCTAGTCTAGCATAGAACTCTACTACCTCTAGCCTCTGGAACTCTACTGGAGGGATGAAACACCATTCTCCCAAAAGTTATTCCCTCATTTCATGTTTTGAGAGCGCTGTCTAACAGGTCGGTCTAAAATCTGCCATAGGTGTTCAACTGAGTTGAGATCAGGTGACTGCAAAGGCCATAGCATATGATTCACATCCTTTTCATACTCATAACCATTCAGTGACCCCTCGTGCCCTGTGGATGGGGGCATTGTCATCCTGGAAGAGACCACTAGGATAGAAATGTTTCATTATAGAATAAAAGTGATCACT
Source organism: Ilyophis sp. 1 JC-2022 (assembly GCA_022702515.1). Lineage (NCBI taxonomy): Eukaryota > Metazoa > Chordata > Actinopteri > Anguilliformes > Synaphobranchidae > Ilyophis > Ilyophis sp. 1 JC-2022. The sequence continues at coordinate 38,794 of JAKUDI010000226.1, read as the reverse complement.
CAGAATAACTTTGTATTTATTTGCAGTGCATCTTCCCTCTAAGGGGACAAGTGGACCCAAAACATGCCAGGACAATTCCCTCCACAGCATAACAGAGCCACCGGACCCCCTCACTATAGGGGGTTTTCCTTTAATGTGTCACCCCTCTGTGTGTGTGTGTGTGTGTGTGTGTGTGTATGTGTGTGTGTGTGTGTGTGTGTATATATATATAAATATCAGACCCCCAATATAGGAACTATAGCGATAACTATTGCAAGCCTTTTAAATTAAGAGGAAACCCTATAATACGAAGCATTGAGAGTTAGTTAGAAATACATAATTTGTTAACATTGTAATTTATATGTGTTATAGGGGCTTCAACCCCTCTGCAAATTGCCATTTGAATGAGTCAAGATTTATTCCAGGGTGGTGAACTTTAGACAGGAAGACTTGCACAATAACCTCTTGAATCCTGCAGGCACCATTATACTTTTGACACAGGGGGCTTACCAGAATTAAACCCACACAAAATGCTCAGGAGAAATGGGTGCGGTCATCTTCTGCCCGACACAGTGTGGAAGTACAGTAACATTGCCTTTCATACCCTAATCACACTGTACAATCGTTGCATACGCCATTATAGTTTTAAAGCCTAAAATCTGGAAAGTACTTTCAAAGAATGGCTTCCCCCACCTCACACACCACCACCCTTGCCCCTGCACACCCACCCCTCACCCCACCACACCATGCAGACAGCATATATTGCCCCCCCAAGCAGCTACAAGAGGAGACAAGACTTAGCAGAGGAGAGCAAAATATTTTCCTTGTTGTTTTTCTTTCATTTTACAAAAGAACATTCCTGGGCGACTATTAATTTACTTAGAACGTTTGAAGAGGAGGAAGGCTGTGGAGTGCTAAAGACAGCACAGGGCATACCTTTACGTGATTGAGCAGGATGCCGTAAAGCAAAATATTTTTCCTTTTCGCTTCCGCTGCAAGGTTCCTTATGCCGCCCAGCGCTGCCATCCTCTCGCTGGCTGTGGGCCGCTCCGACACGTCTAAATGCACCTATAAAAACAGGAGAGCACATCATCAAGGAATATGAACGCAACATCGGTGATCCCTGCCGCAGGAGACTCCTGAGCAATTAAAGCACATTACCATTCGGGTGACTGAACTCTCCTGTCTGCTTTAGATGCCTGCCAGCGAATACAGTATTTGGTCATGCTTCAATTTACCTAAATAAACAAATGTCACAGGAGGCCTCCACCTTTACGTTTAGCCTAAATTTCATAAGTAATTCACAAAATGTTGACATTTTAAGTAAATTAGACAGAAATGTGTAGAAAATCCCCTAAAAAAACCTACAGAGATGCTAGCCAAAGGTACAATCCTGCACAATAAATACAAATATTTGGGGGTCTGGGACTGAGGTAATAATGGAAATGAAAGGATTACAGACAACGAATGTAACCCCAACAAGACAGGCCAATTATGCCTCTCTAGTTTCTGCTGTGCCACCCGCATAAGGACCACTATAGGTGAGGTTCGCGCACTCTTCGGACGCAGAAGTGATCGGAGGAGAGATATAGCTCTCACGGATGACAACTGGTTGCCTGTGGGTGACTGATGCCTTGTTGGAAGGAATGAATGGAGACGTAACCTGAGTAACCAATGCCAATTTAAACCCACCCTTCTCCGGTAGGACAAAGGTAATTTTGCGCCTCCATTGCACACTCTGTGTCATATCTGGCTAATGACTAATGGCCAAGCACCTAGTCTTCGATGTCTTCCCTCCTGGTGAGGCTCTTGCTCCATTTTCCCATTTTTATTTGTCAGGGAATTCGCCTTTTCCAGGTATTACAACCTCAAACAAATTCAGTAACTGCTGGAGTAATTTCACGTTTTCATTTTTCTTCCATTCATTAAAGGGTAATGGTGTGCCACATTCGTGTTCCTACTTGTGTTTTTGAGCTGAAACAAATATACCTTAAGGGCTGGACTAGGTAATCCCAAAGGAAATACCGTTGTTCATAAATTCACAGACTATGGAAAACTCAATTGAATAGTATTTCAGTATCATAAGGTTGTCATTTAGAGCTGCTAACTACAGTATAATACAAACCATCTGATGCAGGTTACAGGTCGTACAGCACAAACTGTGGCCTTTAGGCTCTCCACCAACAACCACAAAATCCCACAATTGCTTCACACGGTTTCCAATCTGCCTCTTAAACTCATATAGGCTTGATGTGTATTGAGCTGCTGCAAAATCCCAATGGCTGGCATGAACCAGAATCCTTTAATAAAGTACCACAACCTTTTGGCCCAAAGAGCCAAATATGCTCCTCACACATGCTTTCACTCCACATGGCAGGGAGTCAATCCCACCTGCAAGCATCCCGGAGCATGGCTCCATGTAGGTACAGCCTTTATCAAATCAGAGTACAAGTTTAATCAGGTTATAATGAATGGCATGTGCAGTCATTAAGATTGAGTTGTTTTGAGAGAGGTATGCTGGAAATGAACCAGAAGAGTAACGCTCCAGGCTTTTTTTTCTCCACTGCTTTGTTTTGGTAATTATATTATTCTTAGGGTGAAAAAGTCATCTTCAAAAGAAAATAAAAGGCTTTCCTTGGTGGAAAATGTTTCCTTGTGGCTGCGATGGATTCATTCTCATTTTGGTCTTCAAGCATTTAAGTGAAAGTGCTCTTCTCTTTCCGAAGAATATCTCTAAGACTTTGGAAAATTGGAAGAAATAAACTCAAGAGTATTTCCAAACAACAAGAGAACACAGTGTGCTGGAGATACGATTTCAACTATCATGCTTACAAGCAAAAGGAAAAGCAATCATAAGAACAGTGAATTATCCCACCGATTTATATAAAAATACACATGCCTCCTTTTACCTATATCATCATGTCTGTTCCAGATTACCGTTTCAGAGTAATCGTGGGAAAGTTCAATCCCAGTGTGGGAAAGAAACCCAAGGAAAATTAATACCTACACACACATACATACTCTCCAAGAATTTTTTTTTTTTTTTCCAATTTCATAGGCATTGGAATACCATGGACATTTGCAGGCTTAATGTCACGTGACTGAGATAACACACCCTGCATGTGCGGAGCAAAATCAACAGTCCAAAAGGCATATTCAAGCACCATGATGGAAGGGGCACGTGAAATGCGGAGAATGCATCACATTCTCCACTGCTCTGCTCCAGTATTACTGCAACACGCCTCAATCAGCACACCTACAATTCTAACTGTATTTATTGCAAGATTTACACCACATCTTACCAAAATCAGAACAACTGAATACAAGACTGAATGAGCCGTCTCCTCAAATGTCTTGACCAGTTCTTCTAAGTCAGCCAAGCAAGCGCTATTCACCTATGAGAAAAGCATAAGAAAATGTGTCTGAACCAGCAGTAGGTGTTTGTAATGTTCAAAGCTAGAAACCATATTTAAAGTGAAGAAACTAGCACAATAAAATCAAAAAAGTTTCATTGGTCTGTAATTTCACATTATGCATGTCTACTTGGCCAAAAAGCCTTGGCAAACTTCACAATTATTTGCGGAACCAACAAACTGTTAAAAATTGTGATCAATCGGCTTGTTTTTCATTTATTTTACGGTACTATCAGTACCATCTGAACTTACTGTGACATGGATGAAGTTCCAGTTCTTTGAAATGAATGTGCTGCTACTTCTCAGTTTAGTCGGCACGATATCCACAAGCTTTGAGGCATAAGATTAAAAAAATGAAAATTAGAGATAGCGTTTATTTCCTGATAAGACTATTACACAATTGCAATTTGCATACTAGCATCCCTTAGAATCAGTTCCTCAAGGCCAGATCTCTTTCTTCACCAGTCAATAATTGTATCATCCAGTGACAATAGATTCAACTGAACATTTTTAACAGCTAAAAACATCAACACCTTATTCACATCACAAAAAAGCACACCTTCACATTTGTCCTAATACAATGGTTTAATGGTTGAACTTGCCATTACATGTTCCCAGTATAAGTGCAGCTAAAGCCACTTAACTGGCAAAAATCCAATGATCTCCATCTGAGCAGAGGTGACTGAAACGACGTACAGATGTCAGACTCACAGAAGTATATGACTATGTGGTGAATTCTGCTAATACTGCTTAAGATTCTCTTAATTCTACCTGCATATACAATACTTTGTTTCGCTGTTTGTTTACCCTGTAGTTTGTTTTCTTGTTGTCTTTTTAAAACATATTTATGCTTCCCTAACAAATAGGAAAAAGCATGTGGCCGAACATTTTAATAAGTCAACTAAACCACAATGTTCTCGGTAATCAATCCGCCTCAATCTGGGTGCAGCATCAAATTCCCAGCACTGAGGAAATGCACGCAGAAATAAACATGCTGGCTCTGAGCTTGGCACATGCTTGCAATTGAGCAATTTCAATGTTAGAATAACAAAGCCAATGGGAAATATGCAATTGTTATAGGAAACACATGGAACAGTTTAATTGTTCTGGAGAGATAACCAAATGTGAGTTAAATCAAAAACCCATTTAAGGCAGAAAATGCAGATGAATTAGGTTATGATTTCTGAGATTATCTAAACCAGATTGGGCATACCTGCCATAACTGTAACTGGGTGAAATCCTGTAGATGTCAAGTGAAGGTGTCTCTTTGCAAAGGCCATATGATATTGTACATACAGTGCCCTGTAAAAGTATTGGCACCCTTCATAAAGCAAAGGCTGGATAAAATAAACTACACTTAATGAGCCGTATTTTAGACTAAGAACTGGGATGATTATATCCTTTCATTCCAGGAAAATTACAATGTACAATTTTCTTTTGCGCATTGTCCCTTTGCAAGGTGAACACTACTGTGCCATCTTCTATGAGATTTGCTTTTATAAGATTTATGAGCATTTCTAGATCCTTTAGATTGCCCTCTTCAGTTCAAACCACACATTTTGATGGGGTTCAAGTTTGGAGACTATGATGGCCATTGCATTTTTGACCATAAATAATATCTCATTACCTGTGCAGTTTATTGTACAGGTTTTTTTTGCTCATCTTTGTCAAGGGTGCCAATAATTTTGGAAGGCACTGTACACGTAAAACTGAATTGAATGAATGGCAAAGGATTAAAAATACTGGTGAATTATTTAAACCCTAATGAAATACTGGGCAAAATTGAATGCAACACAGTGAACATCACATTTATACCTTTTGTGGCTGTGGGGAGCTGCCACATTGTGCATGACTAAACCCACATTGTTTCGAGCAATTCCCACGTATGATATATCATAACAAATTATATTTAAATGACCGTTTGAATCTTTTTTTGATGATTTGATACATATGCCCATCTGGCATCCAGAAAGTATAAGAAAATATTGTCCTATATGAAGCACCAAGAATGAAAGATAAAGAAGGCGGTGTTTAAAAGGCGAAGTGTCCCTTCTATGACACGGGAAAACCGCTGCCCCTCCTGCAGAGAGAATCTCACCCAGGAGACGGACAGAGACCCAATTATTAAAAACACAGTTGAAATGTGATTTCATTTTAGGAAGAGCAGAATTATTTAGGGTGGGGAGTGTAAAATACAAGCTCCATCCATGCTGAAGACACGCTTAATAAACATCTTACTAAATCACTAATAGTTTTAAAGCCAATTTACGCAAAACTGCAGATGTAACAAATCTGTCTAAGGATTCCGGAGGAATCTTACAGCTGGGAGTTCAGCAGTATTACATGGTCATACAGGAAAATGTATCTCCACATTAAAATTATAATGAAGTTCAGTGTGCATAAACTGATATTCACTTTTAAATTAATGTACACGTGGGCCCTAAACACAAGTAGCATTGTAGCATGAATTCGGCCTGATAATAGAAAAACATCATGCTTAACTTGGCCTTCAAGACTGCCTCTTTGTATATTCTGTCATAGTTAATCCACTATATACCACAAATTAAACAATTTTACAAGTTTATCACTTAATTGGTACATGACTCTGAAAAGTATTAGAAGTAAAAAAAAAAAACAGACATTCAAATCAAGAGGCCTGACCAGGCTGATTTGAAAATTCTTCGTGAATTCCACTCTGCCAAAGATTTATTTCCTTTTCCTTTTAAACAATTACAATAATCCCAATGCTCATTACAGCGATGACACCCCTCCCAGGAATCATGAACAGGTTAACCATTAATCATTCAGTATTCACAGTCAAGTATCCACAGGAAACAAAAGAACGATTTAATGGTAACAAAGATTAGACACTGAAAGCGCTGCTCGCTCTCTTCTCTCTCGCTCTCTCTCACCCCTGGGAGTAATGAGTAATGTATCTGTATCTGACACGTGCGCACAGAAACATGAGCCCAGGCTAGCAGCCACCTGAGCACACCCACACCTGTTCCCAATCAGCCTGCCCGAGATGAACCCGTACATCTCCTCAGCTCCACTGGGATTCCACCGCAAATCTCACCGCTTCACGCAGGAGATGAAGGGTGTGGACCGACATCAACAGGGAAAGTGCGCCAGCATGGCGAGGGCAAAACGCAGCACGTCATGCACCTTAGATTTCCTTCTGTCACCAGCCATTGTGGAAGATGTATTCTCTTTTAATATCTCGCAAAGCTGTAATTAAAGCAAGGGGGCCATGTTGGAAGAGAGTCCTCCGTAAAAGAGCGGTAGGATAAATGAGAGTATAATTGAGCTGATGTAAACTGGGTTTACCTAATTCCTGTGAAATATGAGCACAGAGACTCATCTTTTCTTCCCTGGCCAAAGAAAGTGAAGGCGCACAAGTGCAAGTGTGTGTCAGTTTACACAGAGCTGCCAATGACCTCAAATACCGGGACTGTTCAAATGAGGCGCAGCCATCTGACCCCCATGAGGGTTAAATGCTAGCATGGCTATTGTGGATGCTAGCCACATAGACAGCAAAATGGTATGCAAAGCCAAGTACAGACCAATGAGACAATTCCACTATTTTATATATAAAAATAATAAACCAAATAGTTGATTTCAAGTGTAGACTTTAATTTTATTTAAATTAGCCCACATAATACCAATAACATGGAACAGTTAACCCTAACCCTATTTGATGTCTCTAAATCTAAGGATAGCTAATGGTTCCTATTTTATACTGCATCAAATATTCGGGGTCCTTGGCTGCTAGGTGGCTCATCTTGTTAAGACACTGTTCCAATGTGTAGAGGGGCCCCAAGGTCCAAATCCAGACCCAAGGTCCAAAGTGCTGACTATGCCCTGCAGGCCCACTGAGCAATGCATACCTGCCCATAGCATCACCCAGGGAGGGGGGAATCCAAATAAAATATCTGACCCGTCCACCTGAATCCATTATGGCCCGAATGGCCATTATCACCATAGTCACCTCACCATGTCCTGAGTTCCGAGTGTCTTCTGCAGGGCGCCCGCTAACCGCGTGGATTCCTCACACAGACCTGTGACCACACAGGCTGTCTGGGCAAGAGTCTCTGAAAGGAGAGGGCATTGTTTGAATATGACTTAGGCCTTAATCTTTCCCCAGAATAGCTTTCCTGTATCTCTGCGGTTGACGGGGCGAAGAGAGAAAACACTGCTGCGGGATCTTAGCGTGCTTGATGCACAGGATTTCCTCCGAGCTAATTCCTTCTTTCAGAGTAGAAAAATGCAAAGAGGAAATGCTCACACTGTACGGAGCGAGAGAACCATGGCTTTTACAATAGCAATTATCCTGTTAGTTAATATGACTAGCCTCCCACATGTTTTTTATGTGTGAAAGTATTTTTGAAACCTCATGTTTGGGGGGTGATACTCCAATGGATTCAATTCAAAATAATTGACCTTAATATTCAGTGATTAAGATGTGTTTTCCACTTTTAACAAAACAGCATTGTTACATTGAGAATGTGCTTAATTGCAGTAAGGATTTTCCTCATGCATAATACATCGAACCACCCAATACTACAAGGCGATGAGTATTAACATAAACCATGTCTTTGAATTGAAAGAATGTTGATTCATCTAAATCAAAGTATATACTTATAAGCTGCATGATAATACAAACTATGCTGTTGTCTGTATTACACAACACAGTTTTAAATACTAGCTATAGCCTCTACAAGAAAGCCAGAGAGCATTCAAGGCTGCTGAAGAGCTGAAAGACAAATATTTACAGTCAAGTTTGGGCTTGCTCATTTTCCTGCATTGCTACTTTATCACATCATTTAGGTTTAGATAACACACATAAAACAATATTTAAGGTACAATATTCTTATATTGAACAGTTAAAATATTATTTCTTATCTCAAGATATCCAAACTGAAATGAAGGTTTTTAATTTATTGGGATATATCCATATCAATATAAAACTTAAATGCATGTCTGTCTCCCAGTGCGGCTCCTTGTGGCCACAGGGCCACCCAGTGGTGCCTTTCATTAACAGTTTACATTAAGATAATGATCTGTTCTGATGAAGAATAGACATGCCCACTTGGAAGGTAAATGTGTGCCTGTCTGAATCAAAGAATTCAGTTATTTGAATGTCTGTAAATGCTCATTAGGAATGTTAGAATAAAAGGTATCTGAGATAATTAAAAAATAAACCTATCCTATCTGTTAATATAATGCATTTCAAGGGAATTTAAATCCCAAGCCATGGTCAAAATAATGTCAGTCTTGTCTGGAATGAAATTCAGTTCCAGAGAATTTACAGTTTCCTGCAACAATAATAATAATAATAATAATAATAATAATAATAATACTAATAATAATGTGCATTATCCAGCCCGCCTGACGTCTGACTTCTTGAAATTCAAGCGTTCTCAAATAGAGCTGACACCTGAAAGACGTGGAAGCCCCCTGATGGAGTGAGACTTGCAGTAAACAGTTAACACCACTGCAGCCAATCGCTCTACTTTAGATGCAGGCTTTATTATTTAAGAGCCAGTTCAGGGTGTGGTCTCTTCAGAAGGACATCCAGTGCTAAGCTTGATAAAAAAGACATTTGTGTTTTATGCACAGGGAGTAGGCCCTGGAGAAGGATCTGTGCACAGCTGTACAGCTCTGACATACAAACTTGTGCACACACACGCACGCGCGCACGCACGCACGCACACGCGCGCACACACGCACACAAACACACACACATACGCGCATGCACACACATGTGCACACAGAGACACCTACCCACCCACGGAAGTGCAGGACAGCCAAGATGATGCAAAGCTCCAACTCATAAAACATGCCTGTGCATGTAGGGAGATGGATGTAGTTAATTTCACTGAATTATTGTTTGCGTAGTGGACTCCCTTACATACATTGAATTATACTCCCTTTATTTTCATTCATATTTCTGTTACAGAATGGAGCGAAGCAGGCCGTTTGTAAACCGTTTGCATTTACAACATCTATCACTTTCTGTAATCTGTACACAAGAATTTTTGCAACAGTGACATTTCCATTATTTCTCCATTGAGTAAAACCAATAATAAACTAAATGTGGTCAGATAAGTCCAGATCCCAACAATATTATTATATGGTACCATTTGGACAACTGGATATCTGCTGAACCAAGCCTGTCTCACTCCTCATTTGGACAGTCCACTGACCATGAGTCCGGAGTCAAACTACTAATTACCGGTGCCAAGGCCACAGTGGGACTTCAGGGGCTATGCCATTTAGCCAACAAATTTAAGGACATGTTTCTCAAAATTATATCACTTATATTTCTGCAGTGGCAGAAATAACATGACAATTTTGTACAAAGAACAGAAAGAGCAGCATCTATTTAAATGAGTCTAAATGTATGGCAATAGACAGAGCAGTAGGATTCAATGTCCCCTTAGAGCCGATTCAATGTCCCCTTAGAGCCGATTCAATGTCCCCTTAGAGCCAAAGTATTCTGGTTGTGACAAAGACTCCCAGTGCGTCATTCAGCGAGCCGTTCCCACAAAGTAAAGTCTACATGGCAAAAAGGCAATAATGACCAGATAGACACAGCAGTCACAGCACCTGAACACTGCTTGGTTGTGGTTCTAATTATTTTGGTGCCCAGAAATTGGGACATTAAGTTATCCATGTCTTGGTCAAGAGCCCATACTGTCCTGCCAGCTTGTCCAGACACACACAGAGAGACATGTTGTGTTATTTCATTGTGAATTTGTATTGTTGTGTTGTATTTGTCTCGTTGTGGTCCAACCCTGCCTTGACATGCCAAAGCCCTTGGTCCGCAAACATTTTCTGTGCTTGCCAAAACCCTGTCTCATCGTGTCTGCAGACACACAGACACACACACACACACACACACACACACACACACACACACACATACATACTCACACACAATGGCACCTCATATGCCTTTCACCTCTTCTAATTTCTTCATGTATTTCCAAACATAATACTCCTCAAAGTAAAATTTAGATGGGCTAATCTTACTGCCTGGTGTGCTGACCGTTGGATAATAGTACAAATTTGCATGTGTTATCCAACACAACCTCTTTTTAATTAATTGTTCATGTACTTCCAAAAATAATTCCCCTCAAATTTAAATTTTTGTGTGCTAATCTTACCGCCTGGAATGCAGTTGAACAGTTGAATAATAGTACACATTTGCATATTTTACGCAACACAAGTAATTAATTTAGACATCAAACATACTAGTGTGTTGTTATAGTAATAAAAGCATTTGTATAATATCTACGATACTGTATTACACTCACAAAGATTTACTGATACTGACGCAATTGTTAAATTTCTAAATCCCACTGGTGGCCAGACTGATATGATCAGGGTCAGATTCAAGTTGGTTTGTTTGAGGGTTTTTGATCATTGAGTCAACTATCATTGAGTCAAGGAATTAAAAAAATTAAACAGTGTAATTCAAAGTGGATTTGTTCAATGTCCTAACATGAAAACACAGACAAACACAAACCTTTAATTATTGATTCGGCAGCAAAAAGATCTTGTTTGTAGGTCACCTATTGGTGGAAAAATTATTACTATCATAAGCCACACAAAAGTGAAATCTGGAAAAAGCCACATATAAATCCAATTTCTGTTTTGTATCAAAACCTGTTTTTTATCTTTCTTACTCAGTTTCATATTGATATTGCCATTTCTATTGGTCAATACAGTGATACTATTATACTCCTGCAGAACGCATAAACTATGCATCTTTGTCCAACAGTTGAATAAATGTAAACCTTAAGGCAAAAAGGATTGTTCTGTGAGAAAATAAAACTATTTTAGTGCTAGGTAAATACCAAGTAGCCATTGTAGGAAAGTAGCCATTTCCCTTGAAATGGTAATTACCTTGGTATGTGTTTAGTGATGTGTAATTTAAATCTGTTTAGAGTTGCAGTTAGATAGTGGTACATTCGGGGATGGAGATTGCTCAAAGATACAACAATGGCCAACACTGCTGACTAATGCTATCTTGACTGGCACTTCAAATTGCTATCCTGACCACTACCTCAAAATGCTGCCCTAAGCACTGTTCCAAACAGCTGCTCTGATCAATCCTCCAACCAATACTCCACACTTCTGCTCTAACCACTGCTCCACAATCCTGCCCTGACCACTGCTCCACACTGCTGTCCTGAACACTGTTCCAAACGGCTGCTATGATCATTCCTCCAACCACTGCTCCACACTACTGTTCTAACCACTGCTCCTTACTCAAACTGCTACCCTGTGAGATCACTCCATTCAGTTTCCATTAACACCGATAGACCCTACTGCTCTGACCACTGTTCTACACCACTCAGTACTCCTCATGGCTTTGTGACCAAGGATTGACCTTACCTTCCACAGAGTGTGGGGGCCCTCGATGAGTCTGGCATTGGTACCACAGTACTGCAGGACCAGATGGAGACACTCTGTCCCAAACTCAAAATCTGCCTCGCTGCACTGTGGACAGAATGGTGACAGTGAGTTAATCTCACAACATCACTACACCATCCTCACACACAGCGCCTCCCACAAATGAACAGCATAATACAGTTGGATCTTTGTTTACTTTGTGCAAAACCATTATCAAACTTGTGTGTTTACTACACACACAAAAATAATTCAAATAAAATATGATAAATCCTAACAGAATATGGTGCAAACAGTCTGCATTTCTCCTGTCCAACTGCATTGTTTGAAAGTGTCCTAAGGAACCAAAAAAGGTTTTCAACAGATTGTAATGAACACCAGATTACCTGGACTATTACCTCATACCTAATGGATAATGTGAATGCTATCTGAGAAAATAAGTGAGCAATATTTTATCTCATTTAAAGAGATGGGGTTTTCATGAGGCTTAGTTACTGGAAGGGACATAAAGTGAGAAATCTGAATGGTCCTACAGTAATTTAACCTTTACTGTTCCCCTCTTTACAAAGGGGTACATCAGGAATGGGATTGTGTGTCTCCTCTTTGTCTGTTCAGCCCTGAGTAACTTACCACTAGCCTCAAATACATGTCAAACATCCACACAGTGAATGTGTGGCTCGCTCAAACCCTGACGTTATTTTTTTCTTCTTTTTTGAATGTCCTAAAGCGCTCGGCTGACAGATATCTGACCCTTTTTGGTCGGTAAAGAAAAAAAGTGGCAGTCAAACTAACACAATGCCCACTGCCGTATAAAGCAGCCACTCATTTCTTCTTCATTTTTCACACGGCTTCAAGTGAAAATGTAAACACATTCCTCTGTGTTTCTTCACACAGCCATTTTACCCAATGTAGCTAAATCTGATCATGATTTCAAAAGAGGTGGCAAAATCAACATGGCTTCCAAGTAATGAAAAATAACTTTGTGCCAGGACTAAAAATAACAGCAGTCAATTTGGGTTCCAATGAAATACATAAAGCTCACTCTCTGTATCTTCACACTCTTAAAACTGCTATCTAAATGACCATCAGGCAGAACTAAACTACCATGAGAATGCAATGCACACAGATCCTAAAGAGTCAGAACTGTTAGAATTAGAATTGCACTATTTTACAAACCTATGGGACATACGATTGGCAGGAACGGTGCGCGGAAGGTCAATGGAATCTGGCACGTGACAAGATTTTAAGTCAATATTTTAAGATAAGAATCAGCACATTAAATAGCCTACAGCAGTTATTCCACCTGTTAAGTTGGATATAAGAACATTACATTTAGCTTTCCCTTTCTCTCACACACACATACTTCCAGCCTTTCACGAAACAGTGCCATACTTTACTGTCACAGTATTAGCATGGTAATATCGCAAATCACCAAGAATGATAATTACTTTCCAAAAGGAAGCTAATCTTTTTCGGGGGAAACTGTGACTTTTTTGTTCTAAAGCACAAACATTCAGTATTCTGCCAGAACCAAATTACTGTGCGGTTCATTTTTTCTGGCACACATAATCAAACCATCGTGAAAATGATAGCAACTGCACCACAAAACCTTCAGCGTGAAAGCCTGCAGGTTCCAGCACATCTAGTGAACAATGAACAATGGCAGCGGACTGATTTCTCGTTCGAGTGTTAGAAAGCCTTTTGTCATCTTTGAGGCACTTCAAGGCAGTAATTATTTTCTGAACATAAATCTTATCCCAAAGGTCATTTTACTGTGCTTTAGCAAGTATTTGGGAGGGGCTGTCAAAAACTGCTGGACTTGGGAGTTCTTAAGGACAGAGATGACATCACTCTGATAGCCAACTTTTTATGGCCCAGATTTGGCCCACATCCACCATCATAATGTGGCCCAGATACCACATGGAATGATGGTACACAAGTGGCCCACATTTGGTTGCTATACCCAATCGGCGGGATGAGCCACAATACAGCCTGTATGGCTCTGACATATTGTGTCATATTAACTGCCAGAAGTGGACTTAAAACTCAGACACAGCTTGTCACATTAATAGGTTGCGTTCTGTGTAGACACCTACATGGAAGAATTTCTGTCATATGCCAGAAGCAGACCACAACCAGGCCAGACATTGCTCACCATATAATTGAACTGTCGATCATACTAACATCAGGTCAGAATTGGGTCGTGTGTATCTAGCCATTAGCAATAGAGCTGGCAATTTACTGGAATCAGCCCACAGTTGTGGCCAGCGTTGTTGTTTCTGCCACCAAGAGAGGTGATACAAACACAACAGCACCAGTCCTGACTCTTTACATGTATTCCTCATCTTCTAGCTCAGCAGATTCACACAAAGACACATGCCGTATTCTGCTTAAATGCAATAACCATTTGTGCAGCGTGTGAAGACAGTCTGGCCAATCAGTAACACTAATTGTTCAGTTAATTACCTGGGAGAAAGAAAACCAGGGCCAGATTTGGACTTGATGTCCAGATTTGAATGTCCATGTTGTAGGACCAATTCTGTACTATCCTTGATTATGTATCATCCAGTAATATGCTGATCAACAAGACCTTACCTGTACATAAGCCTGATAGATGGTGTCATAGAGGAAGCCCTGGGGCATCTCACTTGCTCTGTATTTGGCTCTCTCCAGAGAATGATCCAGGTAGCCCTCAGATGTTGTAGCAATCACCGTGGATACAAGAGGTCTTATAGCTCCAGACGCCTAGAGAAAATAGAATTGATTGTAAATTTTTAAATCACTGATTACCTTAATTTAGGAATACAAAATAATGCATCTTTCAAACGTCCATTTAGTTCCTTCCAACACCCACACCAGATATGCTTCTCCTCCCACCACAGCTAGCTCTCTCCTGTTGTACTGTGTAGACTGCAGGGTGTACAACAATCACTTGCATGAAGGAGAGTGAATCAAATGGGTGCACACCATAGACTGTAGAGAAAATATGGGTAAAGTGTCTGTCACGTCACCCATTGACTTTCCACGGGCTTTCGAAAAGCATTTTGAAGCTGCGGAAGTGCTGCCATGTTGTAAAGAGACTGCGCAGTAGGGAGCAGGGGGACCCTTATATGGTCGTTAAGTTCGAGCTTCAAAAACGAAGCCCGGTCTTGGCCCCTTGGTGCACACACTTCAGCTGCTGCATTCCTGATGCATGGATGCGGGTGGTAGAGCAGTACACGACTGCCAATTCTAAACTGCGCAGAAAAATAAAAGGGTGGCTTCTTCTTCTTGTTTACTTCTGGGTACTTATGAACTCAAAAGCTGAGAACATACGTGTTACTCTCAGGAATTATAAAGTGTGATATCACGAAGGTGGAGCAGTTTCTCCGGGTGCCAAGGTCCAGCTGACTTCCTTTGCTGTGGTAGAGGGTGACTGCAGCAAGGAGTGGAGTAGAGGGAGGTAGGCCGCTCACTAGGAGCTCTCCAGATGGGTGTTAAAGTTCCCACAAAAATCAACAGAGTCCTGGAGATGAGCTAAGCAAGATGTCAAGCTGATCAAGAAAGTTATCCAGGCGGCCTGGTGGAGAGTTGTGAACTACTGTAAACTGTTTGGTGGGGTTAGTAATAGTCACAGCGTGGAATTCAAAAGAAGAGATAAAGAGGTGTGAAAGGGAGAGACGTCCAGGAAAAGTAAATGAGAAGACCAGTTGAACCTTGCTTGCCAAACAGCCAGAGAGTGCGGAACAAAGACGATGCTGAAGAGAGGGCTGCGGGGTTTCAGTGTTTGGGGTGATCCATGTTTCTTTCAAGGCAAGAAACTGGAGGGAAAGCAGGGAGGCTGAGGATGAGATGGCTTTGTGAATGGCTGACTGGCAGTTCCACAGGGCCCCTACGGCTGTGAAGCTGTCGCGAGGGTACGGCAGAGGTTGAGAAGGTTGGAGAGGTTTCTGCGTCATGGAGCAGCCCGGAATAGGAAAGAAGCACATGGGTAGGCTCTGTAGTAAATACTCTATTGGACGTAATGGATACCTTTCCTTTACAATAGAAAATATAGACTAATTCATAGATCTGATAATATTCATTTGACTTTAAAAACTAGGATGTATTTGGAAGCTCCTATACTGTAGTAGTATGATGACGATAACCGCAAATGATTGTGTATGTGCATGGGCTTAATGAATTACCTATGAACTATGAACACACGTGTCGTGTGTGTGTTCCACATGTTGATAAAATTAATAATAATCACACAGTTCCCAGTGGAGATTTGAAAAGGGTGTTCAATGCTCGTGACATATTAATCAAATCCAGACTACCGGTTCCTTTAGGAGTCACATATCAAAAAGAAAACGTTGAAAATTCACCCTGGAAGACATTGTCTTTTATCAACAAAAAAAAAAACACTTTCCATTTGCTTCAACATTCTGAAAACAGGCATAGTTGTAGACTTCTGGCATTAAACTCCTAATTGCTTCCTGTATTGAAAAATTTGGTATTTTGGTCCAATGGTTTACTTGATGAATCTAAATACATTTTTTATGGCCAATCAATTGAGAGTAATGTAATGATGATCTGACATACTGTATATTTTCACTTTTTTCATTTATTGGATTGTTATTTTCCTTATATCCATTTAAAAAAAAACAACATTGACTCCAAGCCAAAAAAAGCAGCCAATCATAGGGGGTACTGTCTCCATTCCTAACTCAAGTGCATCATGGTATGTAGTAATAAGTGTTTGAGCCATAACGGTTTGAATGCTTGTAAAGGCACTATGTTTCATTCATGCATGAACTTTTACAATTACTAACTTCCCTAGAAGTATTTTTTCATGTATTTTTTTCAGAAGAAATGTGTATGACAGCCAATATTCTCTCATTTATGACATGTGCCCTCTACAAATAATATTTCTATAGATTTCAGGCAAGATCAATTCATTTTCACGTTTGATCGATCATCCTTAATATCTATAAGGCTTGCCATTGCCTGTAAGTGCCTGGACAAATGGACTCATGCATGCAACAGCACTCACAATCAAATAAAATTTTCATTTAGAAGACTGAGAGTAGAAATATCATCATATACTAGGTTTCTACATGTATAAGCATGCACATGAGCCCCAAACCTGTTATCTGCAGAATCCTTCAACCACATAATTACACCAGAATGCATTGCTCTTGTAAAACAACTGCTAATATCTGTCAAGATTTTGCAAGGCAATGGCTTAAAAGTGTTTTCATTTGCAGGCAATTATGAGATTTTAATATTTCATGGTGTAAAACAAAACCATGATGCTCTTTCGAAAGTCACTGAGTGCAATTGCTCCACATCTACACAGAATGAAAAAGATAATATCTGATGTATTGACAGAAAAAAAAAAACTACTGGAGTAAGTCACAGAGGAATCTAAGGACAACCTAGGGAAAATAACATGCTTCAAATGTTTCCATTGGATGCAACAGCTGTTTCATTCCATGTGATGTTACTGTACTTTTCTCCATTCAATTAAGTGGTATATGTCAAAACCAAAAAATAAATCTATCACAACTATTCATGCACCCAGTCCCCAGCAAGTGCATTCAGTCTGTGAAACTACAGTTAACCATGTTATATTACACAGGAAAAAATGTGAAAAGCTATAAGGTATACTCTGACAAAGACAACAAGACAAGCACATAAAAAAGCTAATTGTGAACCCACCCCTTGTTGCTTAGCTGCAATTGCTATCTTGAGAAGGAAGTCCTCTTCAACAAATGGCCTGACT
This sequence comes from Ilyophis sp. 1 JC-2022, assembly GCA_022702515.1. NCBI lineage: Eukaryota > Metazoa > Chordata > Actinopteri > Anguilliformes > Synaphobranchidae > Ilyophis > Ilyophis sp. 1 JC-2022. Next base: position 21,238 of record JAKUDI010000226.1, on the reverse strand, counting down.
GCATCATGGATAATGACCACCTTTGGCTTTTTCAGTGTTGACTCCTCTTCCCTCTCCTCGAAGGCCTTTAGTCCGTTGAAAATGGACCTGTGTCTCGTCGATCCGCCCAGCACCACTTTTACTTTTTTGTGACCAAATTGCTGAACAACTTTCACCATCAGATCAATGCTATTTTTGGCGACGACAACAACAATGTTTTCAATCCAAGCTATTCTGTAACATAAAAATAAAGATACAAATGTATAATTTTGAATGTGATGGCAGAATTACACAGGGTAGCACCGATTTTAAAAATTGTGTATCACAGTTAGACTCATCATATGTGCATGTCATACCAGTAATTATTTTCTTTGTTTGTATTTATGACACACATTTCCAACAAAATCCTTCTCAACCTGTCTTAACATAGACCACACCACACTGCTGTAAAGGGATAGTTCACATTACATAAATATCCTCTCACACAGACTGGCTGGGCCGATCTTAAGCACACACTAAAACTGAAATAATATATTGCTAAAAACTAAGTGAACTCCTACAAAATGTAGCCAATACTACCATAGCATAAAGTGTCATCAACATACCAATCGTATCAGGCCACCCTAACACTGAAAGTGTTATACTCTATACTCCGAGCCCAGCCCCTCCCCTCAGAAAACCATTCCTAGTATGAGAATGGAAAGACGGGCTACAAGTATTCCACGAAACCAATTAAAAATACATACGGGTAACTACTAGCCTAACGTAGCCTAGTACTACAACAGCCTAACGTAGCCTAGTACTACAACAGCCTAACGTAGCCTAGTACTACAACAGCCAGCCGAATGTGTCCAAGTTAACCACATGAACTAGCTAACGTTACCCCGAATATCTATAAATACCAAACCTCTGTACTTTGTCTCATGCAGTGTGCTATAATGTGCAGTGTTTGTAAGTACGTTAACGTTGAAAATACCAAATAAATAATAGTTTGATATTTTTGAACAAATAAGGTTAGCTACGAATACAAAATGCGTAGCTAACGTTAGCTATAGAAAATCGTATTATTATGATCACCCTTCACAACTTGGATTTACAACTGTAACTAACGTTACGATTTTGTGTAGCGACCCGTAATTCTGGAGTGAAAACATTCCGTAACACATCAGACGAATGGTATCAAATTGTATCAATCTTGCTAGCTAATTTAACAAGTATCTAACGTTATGTGTCTTTGTTGTTTAAAAAAAAAAAAGTTAATATCGTGAAATTGGCAACGTAGTTTGCCTGCTTGGCAAATACCATACGAACATGAAAGTAACGTTAGGTTGCTACTACTACCCTACCTACTACCTAAGACGTCTTGGAAACTACGAACGGCACGATGACTCATTTACCTTATTACTGTAACGTTAGCTAACACTGACGCTAGCTAAGTACCATTAGCAAATTAACTCAAATAGAGACAACTTGGCAAGATAGCGAAGATTCTGCGTGATTTTTTTTAAGGAGAAAGAAATAAAGTAAACATTTGGTTGACCGACATCCTGTAACTAACTGCCAATAAATACGTTGTTTCTTAAACGTTACCTCTCGAAAGCTTGAATAGTGTAGCTTATCAACGGTCTATTAAGAAACGTGCAGAATTGTTTTGGTGTTGACAGTCCTGTTCTCTCTCCAGATCCACCGGCTGGAAGTACCACGGCCACCGAGAAATCAATGCTGAGACATCCCGGAATGTGTTCTTTGGAGCCGGTCTCCGCTGCGTGGAAACTGGCCGGATTTATCGGCCTGACGATATTCTCTCTTTTTGTTCCCATTATTTAGATTTCTATGGTTTCCTATAATGATTCGATTGTTAACCACGATACTTTGTGGTAAACCATGCAGATCCGAACATATACATCGTGTTGTTTTAATTCATTATTTAAAGCTTTAGCCTACAGTCTCACCTAGTCTATCAGGGAGGCTAGAAACTTAGCTAGCTAACGTTACCTAGCATGCTTGGCTGCCCGTGCTTTGCCGGGGTAGCGCGTCAATTACAAACAGTTGCTTAGCTTTGTCATCTAAAACTCCTAGCTAAGTTAACGTTATCGCTATTCACCAAAATGCATATGTAAGCCTTTTGTTTTTTCTCGTGTTTAATTGGTAGTAAATTCGTTTGTTTGATGATGAAGACTGAGTGAGTGAGCCACATCACCTAGCCTACTTTGAGTTCAATCAATTTAGCTGGTACCTCTGCTCTGTGACTGACTATAATATTTGAAGCGCCATCATCAGTTAGATAGGCTAGATGCTGCAGGCTATCATAAGAAACATTTGCTATTACCATCATAATTGCCATCATAATTCGTCGCTGTCTCTGACATGACTGAACATTGTGTTGTTTTGCGGAATGTGTTTGTCACCTTGCATTTGGCGCAAATTCACAAATCCATAAATCAATATTAAGTTATCATGATCTGATTTATTATTTGTTCTGTGTGGTGTTACTATGAGAATTTGTTGGATGTGCACATAAGTTATAATAGCTGAAGTGTTATCTGTTGGTGCTGTTCTGTCATGTTCCACATCTTAAAAGTTGATTCAAACCTTTGACACTAGTTTTTTGTTGAAACTTGTAGGTACGTTTCACCTTATGATGTGTTTAAACTGAGACAAACTATATTTCAAGCCATCACAACGGCCTATAAAATGTGTCTTACTTGCATTGATTCTAAGCTTCACAGTCTGTTACTAGCCTACTGTCCAAAATATAGCCTCGCCTAATTATCTCATTTTCTCAATTCACTGTGTAATGCTATGCTTTGGACAGTCAAGTGTATTAACCTAACCCTGCATTCTCATGATGTGGTGTATGGCCATTGAAGAAGTGCATGCATTTCAGCTGCAGTAGGTATGGAATTTGCATGAGGGGTCCGAGTAGAAAATCTGTAGGCCTACTGGGGAGGGGGAAAACATTGCATTTTACAAATTGTATTTTACAGTCTCCTAAACCCCTATGTGTAAGGACATATTAGTTGTGTACGTGAAGTGCAGCATTTAGGCAGGTTTGAGATAATTGATGATATAATTCAGGGTGGTCTGCATATAAAGCTATACAGGAAACCTACTGTCAAATAAAAATTAACTCTGGATGTCTGCATGGCTCATAAATCTTTAGAAGGTATAGAAGGGTACATATAACCCCAGGCTATACCAGTGAAGTAGGCACATGAGTGTGGTTCCCTGTTTAAGGACAGGGTATGCTACAATGTCCAACCTCTGCAAATTGAATTACGGAGGCCTACACTTTGCTTTTGCCTTTCTGATTCTGGTAAAATTAGAGTAAATATACAGAAAATATTTCTCTTTGGATACAACATGTATTAATGAGAATAACTGTTGTAAATCCAGAAGGTATGTGTTTGAATATCCAGGTATTTGGTGCATTCAGAAAATGTATGTGCATGTTGACTCAAGTTTAATCTATTGAGGATTTTTCCCCTTTGGGAATTTAGACACTGTTTCCATTTGAAAGAACACTGTAATCATCTCTTTTGAACAAAATCTTTTAAGATAGTGAATTAAGGGTATTACCTTCTGCACTTTGTAGCATACACTTCCTGGGGCACATCTTTGACTACACAAAACAGGCCAATCAAAAGGTGACCATGTAGTTACCTTGCGTTTATACTGTTAGGACATATGCGGACAGGCAATGTAACTACTTTTATACTGAGTCTCAGCCTTTACATTTGAGCAGCAAATTTATGCATGTGTTGTTTAGTTTTATTTAGTAATTCTTTATTTTGACACTAAAACATAACAACCTTGGTAGTATCTGAAATTAACTGATAATATATTCATATTCAGAGTGATAATGTCCCATTTTCAGTATTTGTGTCCATTTCTGATGTACGCTGTTGTATTATTTTGCGTGAATAATTAGTGGACTTGTAGTGTAACCTAGAAAAAAATCCATAATTAAATATTACAATTTATTATGTTCTGTAAAGACAAAACATATATATATATATTTTGAACATACACAATGCCACTGCATATTACAAAAACTACTTGAGAACTGTTCTCTGTATTGGCTTTCACATACAACTAATCATTAAAAAACATATATAAAATGTGTTGACTCACAAAATATATTGCATCATATACAGATTTTAAGATGAGAATAGATGTTTATATCAGGGGTGCTTGGTGAGCTACAAATATGGGAGGCAAAGCAGGGAACTTCCTTCTAAAATAGTCAATCAGATTTTGGATTGTATTTCACAATTAACAAGTGTGCAAATTAAAATATATATTTTCTTTTGATTTACCTAATTGCATCTTTGCTATTGTTACCTATGTTGCACTTCATGCAAAATGTATTTTTATCAACCTGCCTTTTTTATAATAATCATATTTATTTTTCCTGAAGTGCACCAAGGTGTAATGCTAAACATTATATAAGGCTAACAATGTGAAAGAGAATCAGTTTGTCATGTGATATTCAAACAGGTAGGCAAATTAAAAACAATAAAAATACACATTCAGGACTATTTTATATCTAAAGGCAAGTTTTGGTCTCCCACATTACTCCCACTTATTCAAGCCACTACTGGTTTATACAAAGATGTTAATACATTTCAAACAGTAACCAATTAAGCTATTATCATATACCTGTATATTTACATATATGTACACATATGATTTATTTGTTTTCTCTTCTTGCCATATCAATGATCTTTCCTCATGAAATGTTCACAATTTTACCAATTATTGCCATTAATGCAATTCTTTGCTATGTAAAACTAAAAGTATGTTTTATCAACAAGATTTTAAATAATGTTTAATTATTTTGGAAGGCAATGATAGTCTTGTCCTCATTCTGTTTAGGTTTAACTTACAAAATTCTTTCACCACATCAGGCAAAGAAACAGTCAACTGATGGCTTTGGTTCAGGAATTCAGTGCCATACACAGAGTCTTCCAGTGGTCCACAGATACTCAGACAACCCTGTAAGAGATAATCCAGGACCGCAGTCAAAGTGAGAGTCTTTAATTTTTTGGCTCTGTTTCATGCCAGTTCTCACTGAGCTTGCCTTTCCCATGCCTCCTCTTCGCCTTGGGTTTGGGAGCAAGCTGAGTCTGTGATGACTCCTCAAACTTGTGACCGGACTCATTGTGCTGTCTGGAGTATCGCTTGCACTTGCAGGAGGTGACCACTGTGATTTTGTATGTTCTTGCACTGCCGTCCTGGCATTGTAGCTGGATCCGTTGGGTGCGAGTCTTATCGTTCACACAGCGCCACTCCTGGGCATTCCTTCGGCTCCAGAACTTTCTCCCGTAGCCACCGCCAATCCAGTTGGGTAGCATTTGAGCTGGGAGGCACTCACCAGCACACACTAATTCCTTGATTGGGTTTATACTGGTGCATTGGCCATCTGAGATGTACTTTGTAGACCGAAGTTCTCTGCATCCAACCTGGGTTCGATCTGCAATAGACAGAGGAAGCGAAAATAAGTCTTTATTTATTTCTCCATGAATGATCATATTTCACTTTTGCCAACATTACAAGACAGTTGCAGGATTGTACATGTCTTTAATTACCCTTAAGCTTTCCATTTCCATGTGGGAAAACAAATGTACACAGTTCTACAGTGCAAGATACATAAATCTAAATATTACTGTGGTTACTTTCTCCATTTTGGTACAGTTTATTCCACAAGTGCTGATTCAGTTCAAAGCAGAGGGTTTCCCTGCAGGATTGTCAGAAGCTGTGAAGTGACACCATTGACAATATTCTACTCAAGGCTATATCTTCACACACTGTAACCCAACCCTCAGCTCGTTCACAATATAGCTTGCGCCTCAGTGACAATACGGCCCCTTCTCAATGACAGCATCTGATTAATGAAGAGCAGAGAGAGGGCCTCGCTGCTCCAGGTACGGAATGTTCAAAACAAACACCGCCTTAATCAGAGACTTCCTGAGGAGTTGAGGGCAGAGCACCTCCATTCACTTGCATAGACACACCTTCTCCATAGGATTATCTGACTTTCTCTCATCTCTCCCGCTTGACTGGGCATCTGCCAGTAAAATGTAAAATGCAGATCATTCCACCAAAACCTAATTTGTAAGTGAAGGTGTTTGATACTGTACCACTGCAGAGCATTATAGCTAGGTCATCTGGACCCAGACCAGTCCTGACCAGCAGTGATTGCAGGAAAAGATAACTCAGTTTTCAAATGTGGTTAACAGACCTGTTTCAATTAACCAAATAGAACAACTGAACAAAAACCTTATTGAGAAATCACACTCAAACTTTGGACTACCTACATGCTGTGTTTAAATAAACTGGGACAATTACAGTACCCAATCTAAACAATATCTGAACTGCTAGTTGTCATAATGTATCCCTGATATGTGTGTATAATTAATTCTACCAAAGGTTAGTTGCACTGCAGTATAGTATGTGTCTACATCTAAACGTCATCTAAACTGGGATGAATAAAACTGGATTTTTTTGGCAGTGGGCACATTGACCTTGACTGTGACGTGAATAAAATGTTGCCAAAAATATATAACCTTTTTAAATCGGTTAAAATAATTTATAGTTTAATCATAATTGAAAACAAACCAACTTACCACTTCGCTCTTGAGCAGTGTTGCCGATGCTTCTTCCACCGTTTCTTGCACGATTCAACGATACGTTACTTGGAATCTCATGCACCGGATTAACCACGTGTGAATACAGGACCTCAGTGGCATCATTCTTGAATGTCTGACAGCTCTTCAACAGTATGCAGAACACAAATAAGAAGTGGCATGCTCTGCATATGTTCACGTGCATGACTGCTTCTGGGGGTAGGAAAACAATCAGATCCCGTGTCAGTGAAGCGATGCTTAGTTTCAGATCTCTGCGGCGGAGGTGCAATGATACCTTTCTCTGAGACTTTTATATACCCGCCTCTTATTTTGGCAGCTACCCGAGTGCCGACCGTGGAAAGTTTCAGATTGAGACGTGGGCGTAACTGTGGGAGCATCACCACGCCCCATGCTCTCTATCCCAATACTCTGACCGCTACCTTTCATTTTTCCGGATACCATGACGACAAATAATAAAGCCTATTGTACTGAAATTGTAATGCAAACGTATTTTAAGCATTATGAAAATTTATTTATTGAAGTGTCGACATTACTACAATTTCGAATTGTACTTTCTAATTATCGGCTAATTATTTCCGTTTGCACTGTTAATTATACATTTTAACGCGGTCTTAACAATACAAACAATTGATGTGAAAGGCAAAATATGCTCACGTATTTTAAAACAATGTAAATATGTTGAACGCTATTTTCCGTGTTTTAATGGTTTTAGCGTATATTATCTATCAAATGCACACAGCCGCATGCATTTAACACTTACTGATGAAGCAGTGTATTCAGAGTATGCATCTTCTCTTGTGCTGAGCTCAAGGATCATTTTTGGATTGCCATATTTAAAAAGCTCACTTGCTTGGATTGTGTTCTGCTCAAGATAGGCCAGAACACAAGGACATACAGTTCTGTGTTTTGGTTATACTGGAAAAACCATGTGCAAGGTGCACCCCAGTTGATTAATGACAAAATTATGATTTTACATGAATGAATCTTGCATGATTGTGTGACAATTCCATTACCCTTAAGTGCAGTCATTGCACATGAAGGTCAGATCTGGTAGGCATTTAAACCTGATAGACAATACACAATCAATAAATAATTGATTCTGTGGTCTTGTGATCAAATAAAAAATAAATCCATCTAAAACATACAGTAACAACTGGAAGTAAAACAGAGTTACAGAGTAACACAATAGTGTAGCTGCAACTAAGTGGTCAAAGTTTGTTTTCCAGAAGGAAAGTCCTAGATCATTTACTTCAAAGCCATTCATTCATACCCTCATAACAAGCACTGGTGTAACTCTATCAGACATATTATTTGGTCGGTTGGTTGGATGCTGGATTAATCACGTTGTTGTGATTATACTGGTGTAAGTGAGAAATCAATCTCTTGGCACAATGTAAACTGTGCAGTGGGACTGAAATCTAAAGTAAATTAGGTTAAATGTTGCAATATCTGTGCTGTACACAGAACTATAATGAACAAATGTATCTTTTAGTGTACTATAGCTATTAATAGTTTGTTACTTGAAAAATATACTTTTTACTTGAAAGGTTTGTTACTTTTCACATGAAAATGAATCTGCTTGAAACTGGGTACAACATTGTTAAAAACATCTTTCTCAGTTTTGGTGGCAAAATAATGATCTTTTATTTCCCAAGAGACTGTGTAGCGCATTTACCTCACTTCCGAAAAATGAAAAAAAAGTGAAAAGGAAACTGCTTGGAGTCCCTGGAGACGGGGGGTAAAACAGGGATGGAAAGGCTTTTTGATGCATAAATGTCTAGGTGCTGGGTTTAAGAAAGAGGAATAGCAGAGCCGTACATATGATACAGCATTATTTTTTTTACATCTCAAAAAAGCGGAAAGCCGAGATAACCCTTTTCATGTGCTCTTTGGCCATAATGGTGGTGACATATAGACCTAGAGAGAGTGAGATAATACAGTGAGAAATAAAGAGTGCATGACTTATTAATATATTGACAAGCAACATGACAGGAGCGTGTTCATTACCAGGAAAGACCCCCCTGTGGAAACAGCAGGTGGGGCCGGGGGACCTGTTTGGGACAAAGGGGCCGTATATCAAGAACAAAGCCAGGTCATAGGTATATAGCATCTTTTGAATCCCTAAGGAAGCGTACTGTAAGAGGAAGTCCAAACAATGGATACCCTTTGCATTCATAAAACGTTTTTTTTTTTACTGTCAATGTTTTAGTGGGTAATTTCCCCATTTGAATATTTAAATTATCCTTAGTCATTCCATTAGTCTCTGCATATAAATTTAAATAGATCAACAGGCTCTTTGTTTGTTTTGCATTTTTTCTCAGGGAGATGTGTGATGTATACACAATTTTAGACAACCCAATTTATTGTGACTATAAGTCACCCCTACTCCCCTAAATCTTCCAGGCATGTCTATGTTCTATTATGATGTCATCGTTATTCGTCGTGCTGTATAAGCATGCATAGGCTACTTGTTTATACTACATAGTAGATATTCCGGATTATACTGTGTGCAAGTTTACTGCCAAATTTAATTATGAAGAACATCCTCACCACAATAAATACAAAACGGTACGTTTTTACTTGAAGATACTGTGTCAGTAGGCGTACTTATGGGCGTGTAAGACCATCGGTATCCCCGTCACAAGAAAATATAACTCAACTTTGAAAAGAGAAAGCCTGCCCTCTAGCGATAAGTCATCCTTACAACGTCCAGAGACTTAAACTATTATTCTTATTTTTGATGTAGCCCATATTATTTGCGTTGCGCTTAATTTTACAGCTCAGGAAAAGGGCTCATAATGTGATACAAATGTGAACTTACAAATAATAGCGCTAAAGTGGTGTCATTCATTCATATGTGCATTTAAAGCGAATTCATATTTATTGTGAAAATATGTTAATTACGCCTGATTATTGTTTTTCTGGACGTTTTTCTGTGTTGAGCTGGCTACCCATAGTTGGTAGAAGGGCCGGTTGTAGGTATAAGATACATATGTTCACAATGCCCGCAACGAATAAATCTACTTATGCAACTTGGTAAATTAGGACCACGTCCACCTTCATATTGCTGTGTTTGTAAGGGTGGCGTTTCTTAGTAACAGCGAGTTTAGCCTACTGAAGGCAAGAGTCGAAAAGAATGGAATTAAAGGTAGGCATGTGGGTACATTATGCTTTTAAAGTTATGCGATCAATGTAGCCTTAAATTAATGTGTAGCCTATAATACCAACAATAAATACCGTCATATCTTTATAGGAGATCAGTGATATTTTACACAGGTGCGGCATTAAAAGAAACATCGATGTCAATCAACTTTACCTTGTCAAGAAGTAAGCCAAGTATCTGTCTCATTTGCAGATTTACAACGTCTGTCTGTGAAAATACATGCTTAAAAAATATATATATATTTTTTTGAATGGCAGAGAAATCATCTCTGTCCCTGATTTGTCAAGATTTCCCATGCTGAGACGCTTATGGCTCAACAACAATAAGGTGTGCATTAAGGCTCTGTAACAACCTAACCTATATATTTTTTATTATACGAAAAATATACGTTGGCTATAATCCAAAAAAGATAGGGAGCACGTGTTTACACGTATAGGCTTGATAGTAATATATCTGCGAGAAATGTGGGCCGATGTTGTTTTCACACCCAATTATAAATTCAATGTATTTTGAAGACATAGTTTAACGTCTCAATGTAATTCCTTTGTCAACTGTAAGAGGTTTCACATCATGATACTTCTCAAAGGAAAATTTTCTCTTTTTATATGGGAATGTATTTTATTTTTCTCCAGTATTCTATGATTTGTGATCATAAGGTGAACTATTCATATGTAAAGAAAGTCAACCTACATTATCAATTAATATCAGAGGCTGAACTGTGTTCAATTTAATTCAAATGTAGAAACATAATTTCTGTTATGTCCATTCAATGATTCAGATCAAGAATATTTCCTGTCTGACCATCAGTTGCTGCTTGACTGAACTTTACCTGCACAACAATGCAATTACTTCTATCTCAGGTACAGTAGTAGTAGAACTAGTAGTTTCAATAATAATAATAATAATAATAAACTACATGGCCAAATGTATATGTACACCTGCTCATCCAACATCCAACAATGGGCATTAATATTGAGTTGATCCTCCCTTTGCCACTATAACAGCCTGCACTCTTCTGGGAAGACGTCCCACTAGAAGTTGGAACATTGCTGCATGGATTTGCTTCCATTCAGCCAGAATAGCATTAGTGAGGTCAGGCATTGATGTTGGGCGATTAGGCCTGGCTCACAGTCGGCTTTCCAATTGATCCCAAAAGGAGTTCGGTGGGGTTGCGATCAGGGCTCTGTGCAGACCAGCCAAGTTCTTCCACGCTGATTTTGACAAACCATTTCTATATGGACCTCACTTTGTGCACTGGGGCATTGTCATTCTGAAACAGGAAAGAGCATTCCCCAAACTGTTGCCACAAAGTTGGAAGCACAGAATCATCTGGGATGTCATTGTATGCTGTAGCGAAAAGATTTGCCTTCACTAGAATTAAGGGGCCTAGCCTGAACCATGAAAAACAGCCCCAGACCAAGGGGTGTCTGGATACTTTTGGCCATATAGCATATAATGGGTCACACAAAGCAGCCACATCAACTGAGGTGGAGGAGGGGGGGTTGTTGTGGAAATTAATTTATAATTAATGTTAATTTGTTTTGGCACCATTTAAACAAAATTTAAACAATGGCCTGCTGAAATGTCAGAGAGCATTGCGTGTTCACATATACAAGTTTGTACATGCACTAATGTATGTATGCATGTGCAAAACATTGTGTTGATACATGTTGTTGGGGAAGCGAGGATTAAGTAAAATGTTTATTTTCTGAATCCAGCCGTTCCAACAGTCAATGCCCTGGCCTTGACAATGTTCTGCACTCTGAATACTGTACACAAGTGGCATTGCGTGCTAAAACCCCTCACTTAAAGCACAACTGAACTTTGGTAGAACTTTGGGATGTGTAGTTACCTGGCCATGATATGAGTCCAAATGGTGGGAAAATATGTTCATTAGTTGCTCTGTGCTCCCCTGGGGTGATAATCCAGAATAGGGTATTTGTCGCTCTCCATTCACCTCTATAGGGCAGCTAAAACGGTCTCAAAATGACACTTCTAGCACGTATACGAACGCAAATGAAGGCGATGCTGTCAATACAAACAACAACCAGTCCAGACTGATAAGCCAGACCTTGTCAGAGTATTAAATTCTTCCATTTTCAGTACAACAGAAATAGAAGAAAATTAGCTAGAAATTAACACAGATGTTGTGAACAACCAAGAAACCACCACCCAAATAAAAAGAGGAAAACCCTTCTTCTCCCAGGCTCTAAAAACAACAGAAAACTTTTTCCTTTGGCCACCATAAATACCTTACCCAGCAGGAATTGACAACTCTTGCCCTGATTTGGTGATACTGAGTTAAGGCGTGGAAGGGGGGGCCAGGCTCATTTATAAAGACTGGCTTAAAGGCTTACAAATGTACGTACTTATTTAAGTGTTACTGTTGTTGTTAATGTTGTTGAAAGCAGAACTAAGCACTTTCATATTATTATTTAAAAAATCATGGTTTAGCCTCTTTTTAATGAGACTAAACATGAATATGTTGAGGTAATTCATCCCAGCTATTGAATACCTCTACAAGATGAAAATTTACACCAGCTCTCAATAACAGAGCTGATGTTTGTATGCAATAATAGTTAAATCCAGCCAGTAGTGTAATTGATACATTTGGGCAAAATATTCTCCATGTGACAAGGCTAGTTACACCATACTGACCTCCACTTGAAACTGGAGCTGCCTCCAAAAATGTAAATTCTAAACTGGCAGGCCTCAACAACCACTATCTACATAGGCAATTACACTTTCAATTGATGATTTCAATGGAATGTCACAAATAGGCATTCAAATTTAAAATCAGAGAAACCGCCACGCTGGGGCCCTGCAACCCGCGTAAATAGCTCCAGTTTCAACCTAATTCTTCAGAGGTAATTCAACTTTCCAGCAGTGGAGACACCATGACACACTTGGTATTCATAGATAAAGGCCTCAGCGTGGCTTTTAATTGCCCAAGGATATTTCCTTTGATGTTTGTGGAGGGGAGAGAGATAAACAGGCAGAATTCTTACCGTCAGGTCAACCAGTACAGGCAACTTAGTAACAATGAGTATTATATGGGCTGTGAACAAGTTTTCCCTATCCAACTATACTCCTCAAAAAAAGTTTGGAAACGTTATTTCGGTCGATTATTCCTCCCCTTTAATAATACCAATTGGTATTGTATTTTATATCGTTGGAAAGCCTGATTAGTCACCTTTACAACGAGGTACAACTTGTAAGGATCATGCATTCGTGGAATGAGCAACACAGCTAACCGTGTGGGTAGCGGCCCAAAAAAATGTGCCAAAATCCCCTGCAATATTCTTCTGTTGGTATTCACTCTCGTTTTGAGCTTCAAGTGCTGGCAGGTGTATGCCAGTCACAGGTGTGTGACTGGCACCTGATTGGCACCGAGGAATGGGATGCCATCCCACAGCAGTGTGTGACCAGGCTGGTGACCAGCATGAGGAGGAGGTGCCAAGCTGTTGTGGCTGCGTATGGCTCTTCCACACGCTACTGAGGTCCCTGACAGTGTAAAATGAATAAAGTGTAAAAATGGCCAATATGTGTTGTTTTTTCCTTATTACTGTGGGAGAGTGCAATCATCCAGTCCACCAAGCAACTCAAAACGAGAGTGAATACCAACAGAAGAATATTGCAGGGGATTTTGGCACATTTTTTTGGGCCGCTACCCACACGGTTAGCTGTGTTGCTCATTCCACGAATGCACGATCCTTACAAGTTGTACCTCGTTGTAAAGGTGACTAATCAGGCTTTCCAACGATATAAAATACAATACCAATTGGTATTATTAAAGGGGAGGAATAATCGACCGAAATAACGTTTCCGAACTTTTTTTGAGGAGTGTATATCATCTCACTCGAGAAAGTTGTAATCTAAAAACTAGATATCTGACAATGTGTGTGTCAACAGGCTATGATTGTGTGGACATGTATTTTGGTGTACAGCAGGGCTACCCAACCCTGTTCCTGGAGATCTACCGTCCTGTAGGTTTTCACTCCAACCCTAACAAAGCACACCTCATTCAACAGCTAGAGATATGATTGAGCTGCTAATTAGTAGAATCAGGTGTGCCAAATTAGGGTAGAAATGAAAACCTACAGGACAGTAGATCTCCAGGAACAGGGTTGGGCAGCCCTGGTGTAGAGTATTAAAAAATGCATTCAATTTATATTATGCCTTGTTCCTACATCTTCATACACAGGCACCTTAAGTCACCTGACCTGCCTGAAGATTCTGTCATTGCACAACAATGAGCTGAGGAGGCTAGAGGAGTCAGTAAGAGAGCTGAAGAGAATGCAGAGCCTCCACACTGTCAGTGAGTGATCCAGCAATCAGGCTCAGTGAATGATCAGTGTCCACAAGGGTCTGTCAGAGGCTCAGTAAGTGATCAGTGTCAGTGAGTGATCCAGCAATCAGGTTCAGTGAATGATCAGTGTCCACAAGGGTCTGTCAGAGGCTCAGTGAGTGATTAGTGTGTGTGAGTGAGGGTCTCTCAGAGGCTCAGTGAGTGATTAGTGTGTGTCAGTGAGGGTCTGTCAAGAGGCTCAGTGAGTGATTAGTGTGTGTCAGTGAGGGTCTTGTCAGAGGCTCAGTGTGTGATTAGCATGTCAGTGAGGGTCTGTCAGAGGCTCAGTGAGTGATTAGTGTGTGTGAGTGAGGGTCTCTCAGAGGCTCAGTGAGTGATTAGTGTGTGTCAGTGAGGGTCTGTCAAGAGGCTCAGTGAGTGATTAGTGTGTGTTAGTGAGGGTCTGTCAGAGGCTCAGTGTGTGATTAGCATGTCAGTGAGGGTCTGTCAGAGGCTCAGTGAGTGATTAGTGTGTCAGTGAGGGTCAGTCAGAGGCTCAGTGAGTGATCAGTGTGTCAGTGAGGGTCTGTCTGAGGCTTAGTGAGTGGCTTCAGTAACAGTGAATCTAATAGTGACTTAGTGAGAAACCTTTGAATGCGAGTGTTTTCAGTGCAGATCACAACAGCTGATTGAAGCAGCATTCAGCCTACTGAACAACTGAGTTGTGGATTTGAATCTTTATGGAGACAATCTTAGTTCAATCTTAGTTTTTAAATTATGGAGGCACCTGTTCCGGAAATTCCACTTGATATTTTCTGTGCATCGTTAGGGCCGAAACGCAAATCCGTGAACGTGGACGCTTCGAGCTACAGTTTTTCTTTTGCCATGACATTTGTGAAAGAGAAGCCAGAGCTTTGCAGCGAGGGACGCTATAGCAGGCAACAACACTAAATAACTTTGATTTGTGCTTTCCTCTGGTTTGTCTTTCACAAATGTCACGGCAAAAAAAAAAAAACTGAGGTATGTTTCGGCCCTTACTCTCTGGTGGAGGTAGGCAACAGACAATCTTCTTAGTTTTATTTCATACATTATTGGTTGATATAATTTTTTGCAGCTTCAAAGGCAGCATGCAGTTGCCCCATTGTTGATTCCTCCTTGTTGAGTAAGATGCTAATAGTAAGAATTCCTAAGATCAAAATATTGAGATTTATCACAGAGGACTGGGGTGGTACAATGTCAACATGTTAAATTGTAGTGTTGATCTACTGAACAAATATGTAACCAAGCTAGCTATTGTAATTTAGCATCAGATAACCTGAATGTCCTTACTAATTATAAGAAAGCAATATGTCTGCTAAAAAGAAAATGTGTTTATTTCCAGGTTTTTTCCTGAACCCTCTCACATTAGATCCTCAATATCGCCGCTATGTGGTCCATTATTTGCCATCTGTCAAAATGCTGGATAGAAAAGGTATGTTCCTTTACATCTAAAATTAAATGAAAATATTGCAATGTAGATGTCAACGTACCTTCAGTAATTGACTGCTTTGGTCATGCATATATCCTAACCCTTTGAAGAGTAGGTTTTTTTGAACTGTATTGGAAAATTTCAGTTACCTTTCAGTTGCTTTCAGTTACCAGTAGTGATCGTTACATCAGCATTAGAATGTTCAGTTAAGAACATTCTAATGATGTATTTGTGATCTTGACTTATACCTTAAAGGGTCAATGAAACAAGGATGCACAGTAACCTTAATTGTAAAATGAATGCATTAAACTTGGCTATGTTATACATTATATGCATGTCGAGAATGTGGGGAAGCCACATATTCAAGACTATAGACCTTGTTTGAAACAAATGATGGCTTCAGTCAGATTTAATCATCATCTTCTCTTTAAGAGGTGAAGCAGGAGGAGAGGAAAGCAGCGTTTCAGCAGTACAGTCCTGAGAGACACCGTGTCCTACAGTCTCTGGCCTTTGGGAGGCGGGCAGAAGCTGCTCTGCTAACTGGAAGCGGTTCTGTACACGTGGAAGGAGCCAGAGGAACAGGTGGTGATGGAATCATACATCAGTAGCATTGATAAAAAACATCTACCATTATGCAGCAGCCAAAAACAAAATGTACCTCTCTTTGTACTTTACATATAAGAATTTGTACCTGACATTTTTAAGCCTCAGTTCTGCATGAAGACATACAGTTATTTTAGCTTTTCCTTTATAATGCCGGTTAAATTTCCCGTTTGTGATCCAAGCATTTATCACTTTTTTAAAAATTATCTATTTATACCAAACAATCAATTTCAACGAAAAACCAAATTGAATATGCTGTATATCCATCAGCGTGGCATAAGTGGCTTGTAAATAAAGGTTCTGTTCACAAGCAGAGACCGGTTGTAGTATCCTTGTGCAAGGTACTTAACCTGAACTGCTTGAGTATTCTGTGCTAATATGCTCCAATAAAAACTGTGAGAAAACTATTGCTAAGTAAGTACTAAAAGTACTGTATGGGCGTGGCCATGAAGGGGGGTGTCTGCTAGGGGAATGAATCATAGCCTGAGGCTATGACACTCGATCACACTTGTATGATCATGACCACAAAAGGCAACACATGTTCACAAATCAGCACATTTAGCTTGTCCACTATACAGACTGCTTGAACTGAGCCCTGCCCTCCTGGAAACAGACAAAGCAATTATATGATCCTCCTCCCAAAGAAAATAAAGATATGGGAATACTGCCAACCCAACCAAAAAAAATGATAAAAACTGACAGACCTCCACAATAAATTAACTATAAATCTTTTTTTATTGGTCATTGGACATCCACATATTAAATATTTTCCAATACGATAACTAACAAAGGGCAGTCACCAGAGACAGTGAAGTACGTTGATTGTGATTGTCTAATTATTTATTTCCAAATAATTTCCAATTATTTGCTTCCATTAATGTCCATTAACTTTCTAATCTACAGAATCCCAAGGTGATGGATGTAGCTGTACACCTTTGTGCCACTGCATTACTGGGTTTTCAATTATGATTGAACCAAATAAGATAAATATGTTGCAATGAATGGCTTCTGAAAACAAATGGCAAAGAATAATTAATGCATTAGCTTTTGGCTTTCATACATGTAGGCTACATGAGCAGGTATTTACCATTTCCTCCATGTTACCTATGCATCTATTCAATAATTTAATTATCTACCTTCAAAAAGGGCCAGTAAACTCTCATTGTACATGGTCCCACAGGAACTCACAGACAAATGTGTTGGAAAAAGCACAAATCTCATTCAGGTACCCAGCTAAGTTTACATTGAAAAATGTATCTAAACGCACTCAGTTCAGCAGCCAAGACCAAACAAATACAGTGAAAATGCCTAAATTATTGGCCAGATTTATAAATCTGTAAGCCACTAATGTGGAAAACAAAGTAAACCAGAATCACCGACTCCGTATGGGTGAGTTGCAATGCTTCTGTGCCAATTTCCCATCAGCGCTGTGTAGCAAACCCTTGTCATGTTCCCCACAATATGGAACGGTCTGGAAGCATCCGGGTGCGTCATTAGTGGAATGCATTCTCTCAGTGTGGCCCAGCATACTTGATGGTTCCGCTGTTCAGTGCAGGCCAATCCTCCTTCACGGGGCTACTGACACGCAGGTGTGTGGGAATTAGTGGGCAGGACTCTATCTCCATCTGAGTGGATTCAAACCTGATTGGCTGACTGGGGATCAGACACTGCTGGGTCAGCCTGGAGGTGGGAGGAGCCAGAGGGTGAACCGTCCCCCTGTCCCACAGAGAGGTCCTGCATGGAGCTGCTTGCGTCTTCTACTTCCGCACTGTCTTTGGCTGCAGAGGAATAATACAACCATCATGTGACCATAGCAGACCCATGTACTTCACACATTCGAAAATCCTTATATTCTAAACTATTCGTACAGTATGTTTCAACAGGCTTTGTTAAAACCCATTGTAACTAATGTACTCAGGCATTGTATAAAAAAATAATTAAAAAAATATTTTTTATAATAATTCCTGCACCTGCACTTAACTGTTAGCAAAAAATACAAAAAAAACATTTCCAACTGTGATTTCAAAGGTCAAAAACAAAGAACGTAAATGCATCCATTTCAGATAAAGTGAAAGCTACTGACCACGAAAAACAGGGTAGAAAGATACAAAGACCGAAATGTGAATTTCTCAAAAAGTTGGCGTATTCCTTTAAAGCTAGCGAGGGATGGTTGTTACGGTGTCGGTGAAGTCACAGCAGCAGTGAAGGAACCGCTACGCTACATTACTGCCATTTATCAGACGCTCGTATCACAAGCGCAAAGAACAAAGAGAACAAAGGGGAGCGAAAAAATAAATCACTTAGCATCCATGTATTTAGCCAGTAAAAACCTCAAGACAAATACTGTCTGTCCACTCAATTTGCACAGCATTTTTAAGGGAAGGGTTAGGGAAGTTCTCATTTTATTGAGGGCAAGTGCAGGGTAAGTAGGCGTTTAGTCTGCCGTAAATGAATACAAGCATCCATCAGTGTATCCAACAATGATAATGCCCATGTTTTATTGTACATGAGTGGGTGCAGTTGTGTTTCATTATGCTGCTCCCTCTGAAACTACATGCGAGATGGAAGCTGGACCAAGCTTTATTAATGATCACTATGTAAAAACTGCAACTTATGCAAGTCATCATGGGTGAAAGCATCAGCAAAGTATATAAATAACTGACAAGAGCATTAGAAACAGCTACACAACAGCCTGACTTGACGGCATATTCCATACCATTTTCCTCGTTTTCCATCAGTTTGGCTGACTCCGCCTCCTGATTTTCCCTCTGTTCCTTAAGGTTCTTGCAGACCTTCTTGTGTGTGAACCAGTGTAGCTTTTGGCAGGCTTGGTCACAGTAAATCACCTGGGAACAGGAATGGTGCACAAGAGTAAGGCTTTTCACAGGTCGGTAGCTTCAGTTTCAACTTTCTCTACTACTAATTAAGAGTATATTGTGAACAGTGTCTAAAGAAAAAATGCAATGTGTCCCTGGTTTGGGGTGGGTTAGGATTCAGTGGTACCATTTTGCAGATGGAGCACCTCTTCTCCGCCCCCTTTTCTCCACAGGTGGTGCAGAACTCAGCATCCATGAACCCCACCTGGCCCGTAATGGCCTGGGTCAGCACTGAGAAGGCCGTGGGGTCATTGCCCTGATGAAAAGGAGGAAAGTGTACAGAACCTGTGAGAGGGCGGAACCTAGCACGAGCGCCATGCACTGCCAGCAGAAACCATCTGGCCTTGCCTCGAAGTATTAAAGTAATATTTCATCTTAGATTTTTCTGAGACCCTCCAAAGATGATCAGACACTAAAGAAACGTTTTTCCATTTCCTCACCAATACGCAGAAAGAAAAATGCCATTGATCACACTTTAAAATGCACACAGCCCTTCATTCAATACAAAACAAACGTAGACTCACGATCTCCACGGGCGCAATACTTCGAACCAGCTGCTGAAGCAAGGTCGCATCACAAAATGGAAACTTCCGAATACATTCCCGGATAAACTTCTCCTGATACTGGGGAAAGCCATCACTGTCACGCCCTTTCAACAGACTAGTAGAAGAAAACGCCCGCGTTTTAATGCAATTACTCTTCATTTAACGAATCACTAAAACATAAATAACTATTACAATGGATTAAATTCTCTACAAGCATGTACAGAAGGAAAGCTTATTCTTCATACAAATTAGACAGTGGGACTGATATGCAGTACAATTAAATAATGAATAAAGTCAGAATTTGTCAAAAGAACCAGCAGTGATATTCATGTATTAAATGTAAATGTGAATAGGGTGGAGTATTGGTTACGGCGCTGCTACTAAACATTGATTAAACGCTGTTTAGGAAGTGTCTGCCCTGCTGATGAAGGACATGAATACAGGACAAAACTGTGATGGAGGAGAATGAAGACCTTTTAATGAGGCCGTCCAGCTTGTCCTCCCGCTCCTTGAGGAAGGCCTGGCATTTCTGCAGGACGCAGCTGATGTAGTGCATCTTCATGGCCAGCACCTCGTTCATGTCCTGCTGCTTCACACACTTCTCACAGATCAGGTCCATCACCCTGTAGCACTTTTCTAGAGATTCCACAACTAATAACAGGGGGTTCTCCTTCACCAACATCACAATCTGAGAAAAAGACAAAGAGAGAGAGGGTGGGAGGAGATTGTGTGTGTGTGTGAGCAAAGGGGGTGAGAAAAACAGAGAGAAGGGGTAAGAGCGTGAGAGCAAATGAAAGACAGAGGAGGTGCAAAGAGGGAGAGAAGAATGGGGACAGAGAATGTGACATTTTTGTAGGGATACAAAAATGCCATAATCCACCCATTTCAACATGTGAGAAAAAGAAACAGAATTGACCCACACCGATATCACAGGAAACATAATGACACAGGCTGATCCACACTGATATAACAGAGAACAGAATAAGACGGGCTGTTCCACAGTCATAGAACACAACACAGGGAACAGAATGAGATAGGCGGGTCCACACTGATATAACACAGGGAACAGTATGAGAAAAGCTGTTCCATAGTGATATAACACAGGGAACAGAATGAGATAGGCGGGTCCACACTGATATAACACAGGGAACAGTATGAGAAAAGCTGTTCCATAGTGATATAACACAGGGAACAGAATGAGATAGGCGGGTCCACACTGATATAACACAGGGAACAGTATGAGAAAAGCTGTTCCATAGTGATATAACACAGGGAACAGAATGAGACAAGCTGTTCCATAGTGATATAACACAGGGAACAGAATGAGACAAGCTGTTCCATAGTGATATAACACAGGGAACAGAATGAGACAGGCAGTTCCATAGTGATATTACACAGGGAACAGAATGAGACAAGCTGTTCCAGTGATATAACACAGGAAACAGAATGAGACAAGCTGTTCCATAGTGATATAACACAGGAAACAGAATGAGACAGGCAGTTCCATAGTGATATTACACAGGGAACAGAATGAGACAGGCTGTTCCACACTGATATAATAGAGAACAGAATGAGACAGGCTGTTCCACACTGATATAATAGGGAACAGAATGAGACAGGCTGTTCCACACTGATATAATAGAGAACAGAATGAGACAGGCTGTTC